>CM033649.1:54242234-54288995 GCA_019512145.1 Engystomops pustulosus
TGTGTTTATACACGCATATATGTGTGTATAAACACAGTAGATGCATATATGCACAGTATATACATATATACAGTAGATGCATAAATATACAGTATATACACGGTAGATGCATATATACACAGTAGATACATATATGCACAGCGTATACATATATACACATATACACTGTAGATGCATATATGCACAGCGTATACATACATACACATATACACAGTAGATGCATAAATACGCAGTATATACATATATACACAGTAGATGCATATATACACAGTATATACATATATACAGTAGATGCATAAATACACAGTACATACATATATACAGTAGATGCATATATACACAGTATATACACATATACACAGTAGATACATATATGCACAGTGTATATATATATATACACATATACACTGTAGATGCATATATGCACAGCGTATACATACATACACATATACACAGTAGATGCATAAATACGCAGTATATACATATATACATATATACACAGTAGATGCATATATACACAGTATATACATATATGCACAGCGTATACATATATACACATATACACAGTAGATGCATATATGCACAGCGTATACATATATACACATATACACTGTATATACATATATACACATATACACTGTATATACATATATACACACAGAAAAACACATATGTATATACTTACCTGTGACCGGGGGGCGGGGGAGCCGGAGGCGGTGTTGAGCGGGGAGCAAGCGGAGCGGGGAGCGAGCGAAGCGGGGGGCAGGGAGCCGGAGGCGGTGTTAAGCCAGGAGTGAACGGAGGCTTGTGAGCGGAGCGAGGAGCCACTGAGCGGAGCGGGAAACAGTGTTGAATACTATTTTGAAAGTACTTTTTTTTTGGCTACATTAATGTGTTTTTCAAAAAATGTACAAATTCTCAGTGGATAAAATACCAAAACGCTCCACAAAATTTGATACCCAATACCTCCCGCGTATAACAATAACCCATATGTGGTGGTAACCTGCTGTATGTGCACACACCAGGGCATCAAAGGGAAGCAGCGCCATTCAGAGCAGATTATGCATTGTCACATTTATTGGCTATAGAATCTTTATTTTTTTGGCAATTTGGACATATAAGGGCTTATTTTTTGCGACATGAGATGCACTTTACAAATACTTCATTTTAGTGGGTCATTAGCTTATTGATGAGATTTGTTATTACTCTGAATATAGGTGAAAAGAAAATTGTCAATTTTGGTTTCCTTTCTTTTTGTATTTTTTTTGGGGGTCGTACACCGTACACTAAAAATACTATATTAGCTTTATTCTATACGTCACTACGATTACGTTGATACCTCATTTATATAGTTTTTCATTTATTATTACAATTTTACTGGAAAAAAGTAATATAGAAGAAATCTCATTTGTTTTTGCATCGCCACCTTTTCGAAGACGTAACTTTAATATATTTTTGTTGACGGAGCTAGTTTTTTTTACGTGTTGAGTTGTCCTTTCAATTGATACCATTTTGGCACACAACTTTTTTGATCACTTTTTAGAACATTTTTGTGAAGAGATTTTATGAAAAATTTACATTTTTTGGCGAGTTTTTCGGGTTTTGTTTTTACGGCATTCACCGAGCGGGCTCAATAGTTTCGGAGTTATTGTACGTATTGTTACGGACGCAACAATACCATATGTGGGTTTTTTGGCAATTTTGTGGGGGTTTTTTTCACTTTATTGCATGTGTTTAGGGGACTTTAACTTTAATTCTTTTTATTAAAAAATGTTTTTATTAAATGTTTTTAACAGTTCTTATCACTTTTACAGGTAAGCTTGTACAGAGATCCACTGATCGCTGTTCAAGCTATTCTTCACCTTACACAGTGCTGCGCATGCTCATTCTGTTACGCCAGGTCCTGCCAAAAGGCAGGACCCAGCTCACGGAGGAGGATCGTGCACCCCGGGCACGGCAGTCCGCAGTCTCCGATCGCGGTTGTTAGAGGCGGGTGTCATGGTGGGAACGCACCTCCCACCATGCAGTACTATTACGTCAAATGTCGGAAGGGGTTAATACTGTGAACACTGAGCAAAAGATTGGTAGAAGGAGAGTGCAGCGACGGTTAGGCCTCACAGACATGTTGACTAAGATCCAAATTACAGACTTAGAGGGGATAAGACACACACTTAATAGGGTTGCACCGATACCAGAATTTGGAGTGCGATACGATACTTAGAAAAGCAGTGCGATACTCGATACCGATACGATACTTTTAAGAAAAGAATAAGTATGTATGAATGTTTAGGGTGCAGTCACATGGGGCATTTACATTGTGTTTAGAAATGAATGCAAAAGCCTGGGGCGGGGCTTAGTCTGAATGCATTGCATTCCCATTTAAACACATGCGATTAGTATGGTTACCAGTTATTTGCAGGAAAAGCTTTAGTGCTTTATGACCGTGTAATACATGTTTTGTAAAGGTTGTCCTGGTGATGTTAACCCATAGGCGCGCCTGGACATTATGGTATGTCTCTGCGGGTTAATGCTTGGCGCACGGGACGTGCTATAATGTCCTGCTTATGCACCGGCTCACGAATGGAGCCGGCCCAGAAGCTGTCAGCTGTGTATCACAGCTGACAGCATGCGCTAACACCCGCGATCGGAGCCACGCATGACCGCGGGTGTAAGGGTGTTTCCGCTTTGGATCGGATCCCCCGTGCTGCTTACCGAAGGATCTGATCCTCTTCTGGGCAGCCCGAGGACTGCCGAGTGCCCCGCGACAGCCCGATCTTCTGTGCAGTAAGACCCCTTCGGGTCTGACTGTAAACTGTCTGCGCTGCTCTGTATGCTCAGAAAGTTTACATCGCTCTACAATGAAAACGTATTTTAGAGCAGTTTGTATTGATCATGAGCTATTTTTTGGCAATTTGGACATATAAGGGCTTATTTTTTGCAACATGAGATGCACTTTACAAATATTTCATTTTAGTGGGTCATTAGCTAATTGATGAGATTTTATTAACTCTTGAATATATGGGTGAAAAGAAAATTGTCAATTTTGGTTTCCTTTCTTTTTGTATTTTTTGGAGGTCGTACACCGCACACTAAAACTACTATATTATCTTTATTCTTCAGATCACTACGATTACGGTGATACCTCATTTATATAGTTTTTCATTTATTTTTACAATTTTAGGAAATCTCATTTGTTTTTGCATCGCCATCTTTTCAGAGACGTAACATTAATAGTTTTTGTTTGACAGAGCTGGTTTAGGGCTTATTTTTTATGTGTTGCGTTGTCCTTTTCAGTGGTACCATTTTGGCGCACATAACTTTTTTTCACATTTTTGTGAACAGATTTGATGAAAAATGTACATTTTTGGCGAGTTTTTTGTGTTTTGTTTTTACGGCGCTCACCGAGCGGGGCCAATAATATTTCTGAGTTATTATACGCATTGTTACGGATGCGGCGATACCAAATATGTGGTTTTTTTTGGCGATTTTGTGGTTTTTTCACTTTATTGCATGTATATAGGGAATATTTGTGTTTAGGGTTAAAGTACCCTAGAAGTTAAATAATTATACATATGTTATTTAAACTATAAATATCACAAAATTATGGGTTTTTTTTGTCAAGGTGACACACCACCCAAGTTATGCTTGGTTTTTTGGAGAATTTTGACACACCAAGCTCAAAAGGTTGCCCATCACTGACTTAGGGGGTGACCCAAACAGAATCTTTAGGGAGTGAGACCATGTTTGGCTTGAGGGGTGTGTCTGACATGGTACAGGGCAATGGGCAAGAGTTCTGGCCATTCCTTAGGGTTTTCTTGTGTCATCTTGAGAAGTTTGTTCTTCAAAGTCCCATTCATCTTTTCAACTTTCCCGGAGCTTTGAGGATGATACGGCGTGTGGAGTCTCCTAGCATCTGCTATAGTTTTGTGTAGATTTGTCCGGTAAACACTGGTCCTTGGTCACTGGTCACTTTCTATTACCTGAGGTACTCCAATCAGTAATCAGCTTCTTGGCTGTGAGCTTGGCAGTCATGTTGACAACTGGGTAGGCTTCTGGCCATCCTGAGAACATGTCCACAGCTACTAAAGCATATTCATATCTTCCTGACTTGGGAAGCTGAATATGGTCAACTTGGATCCTTTGGAAAGGGTAGTCTGACTTGGCCAGGTGCTGGTAGGGCACTTTGGTCGTGGGAGTTGGGTTGCAGGTAGCACAAATGGAACAGGCCTTGATGTAGGCATTCACAGCTATAGATAATCCTGGAGCAAAATACATCTTCTTGGCATAGCCTAGTGCTTGGTTCTTTCCTCTGAGCGTTACCCCATGTGCCCAGGCAGCAATGGCAGGGTACAACTTTCTAGGGAGACAGACAAGTCCTTGCATTGTCCAGAGTCCATTCTCATAAGCAGCACCCCATGTTTTCCATGCTTTATGTTCTTCTTCTGGGGACATCTTTTGTTCCTCTTGTAGCTGAGCAAGGGTAGGAGAAATAATCTTCTCTTCTTCTTTCTTACCCCACTGGGATAGGTCATCTCTTGTTTTTCCTTCGGGATCCTTTCCAGCCACTCGGATGACACATTCCCCATGGCAGCTTCTTTGGCCGCACAATCAGCTAGATAGTTTCCTCTAGGTTCTTTGGAGTTCACTTTTCCGTGAGCTTTTACCTTGATCACTGCTACCATGGTAGGCAGTTGTAGAGCTTCCATCAGGCTCTTGATGAGGTCTGCATGCTTCACTGGGGTACCTGTGGCTGTGATGAAGCCTCTGTTCTTCCAGATTATTCCAAAATCATGGGCAATGCCATGGGCATACCTTGAGTCAGTCCTGATGTTCAGTCTTCCCTTTGGCCAAAGTACAGGCTTCCTTGAGGGCTATCAGTTCGGCTTCTTGAGCTGACATGGAGGCTTGTATGGCTTTTGCTTTCACCACCTGTGTTTCAGTGGTTACCGCATAATCTGTATGGTTCTTTTAGATATACCATCACTGGAGGGACTGGTAGTAGTCCTACGTCGTCAGGTCCAGTTGACCAGAGTGAGGAAGGGAATTGGGCTGAGACCCGGTCCGGGACTCCATAGAGGGGATCAGGTTGATGAATTTGCTGAAGCATCAGAGGGAGAGCTTTAAATACACATCTGTCCATAGTTCCCTCTTCTGACCTGGGGTCATGTAATTCAAGTTGAAGACCTTGGGGGGTATAATTGATAGAAGCTCTGAGACATTGGAGAAGGTCTGCCCCCATGAGGTTGACGGGGCAGGTATCTGACACCAGGAAGCGAGCCATGACATCAGGGAAAGGTCCAACAGGGACAGGAATAGTGAGGGGAGACTCAGCAGTGGTGCCAGTAATGCCAATACAGGACAAGAAGTCATCAGACAGTTCCACAGTACTTGGGAGGTTAGGTGAGGAGATAACCGAGGTGGCCGCCCCTGTGTCCACTAGAAATCTCGTGGGGTGTCCGTCCACTGGGAGGACAATGGATCCACAAGCTGTTTTAGAGTAAAGCTTTGAAGCGTTTGTAAAGCAGGGCACAGGTTGGCCTGAACTTCATAATTGGTGGGGAGATCCTGAATCCTGTGGTCTTGGTTCTTGGTAAGTTTGGTCCTGGTACCTGGGTTCATCATGTGATCCTCTATAGTCATCAGGTCTGGGTCCATTCCAGAACCCTCTATCGTCATCAGATCTGGGTCTATTCTGGGACCCTCTATAATCATCAGATCTGGGTCTATTCTGGGACCCTCTATAACAGTGTTTCTCAACCTTTCTAATGCTGTGACCCCGCAATACAGTTCCTCATGCTGTGGTGACCCCAAACCATGCAACTCACAGTAAAAACACAGTAAAATTGCGGCTCCGATGGCTATAGGTGACCCCCGGTTTTGGTCGTTCGACCCCCGCTGGGGTCCCGACCCACAGGTTGAGAACCACTGCTCTATAATCATCAGATCTGGGTCCACTTTGGCGCGGTCTGTAGTCATCTCGGGGGCGTTGACCAGGTCTGAACCTGCAGTCTCTTCTGACATGGCCTTGTCTTCCACAGTTCCAGCAGGTAGGGCGAGGTCTCTGGTCGTTGAATCCAAAGGGTCCTTGCTGTTGTGGTGTCTGCACGGATAAGATGCATGGGGTACTGGTGGCTGAGGGTAGTAGTTGACAGGCATAGGTGGTCCTGTAGGGCAGTGGTGGCGAACCTATGGCATGGGTGCCAGAGGTGGCACTCAGAGCCCTTTCTGTGGGCACCCAGGCCATCGCCCCAGCACACCAGACAGAACTCAAAGAATCTTCCTGCAGTTCCAAGCAACTTAAAAGATGCTGCTTTCAGACATATTTTGATACTTACTTCTCTACTTCAAACTGTAGGAATAGGGAGAATGAGTAGACAGGGCCGAATTATCTTTGGAGGATTCTCTGTGTACAGTGGGACACTGGAAAGAAGCTAAATTGATGCAAATTTTCCATCTTTCTACTGTGTTGCTGTCCTCGGGAGGCCAATATGATTGAAAGTTGTTGAACAGGGAGCAATAACTTACTGCTTTAGTTTTTGGTTGGCACCTCGCGATAAATAAGGGGGGTTTGGGTTGCAGTTTGGGCACTCGGTCGCTAAAAGTTTTGCCATCACTGCTGTAGGGGCTTGCTGTACCATAATAGGGGCAGGGACCGGTTCTTCATCTGAGTCACTGTCCATTGAAGTGGTGGTCATCAGCATCACTTTCTTTTTCTTCTTGTCTTTCTCCTTATGTTGAGCTTTCTGGAATCCTTTGATTATGGTTACAGCATCCTTGAATCCTGCGGATAGGATTTCTGGACGAGTGGCAAGAACTTTGTCTGTAAGTTCATCTTGGAGGCCCTCCACTAGGGCCTTTACAAGCATGTGGGCTTGGATCTTATTATGAAGGGTGAATCCGAGATCCTCAAATTGTTGAGACAGTCTGGAGGAGTACCTGTCCACAGGTTCATCATTTTCCTGCTGGACGTCCTAGATAGAACCTGCCTGGTCGGTGAGGGATTCCTGTGCCCAAGTCTTCATCTGGGAACAGAAGTCCAACCCTGACTGGTAACTGTCCTGGTCCGGTACTGCCGAGGAGTCCAGGTACTTCAGGATGAACTGCAGATAAGTGTCAGGAGTTTTAACAGTAACCACATTGTAAAGATCCCTCCAGGTGGCACCATAGATCTGGCGGTTCTGCTCCGACTTCCGCAGAAACTGCATAGGGTGTTTATACAGGTCTGGGAGTTTACTGATGATAGTGTCCAGTTGCGTGGGTGTGAAAGCCACGTACCTAGTAGGTTCACTGGTGAGGGTCTTGCTCTTCAGGGGAGCTTCTACCCTGTTTAGGTCAGGGAGCGTAGGAACACTGGGTGTGATTGTGATTTTCTTCATCTGGGACTGCAGGGTCTTCACTATGGATGGAGACTTGGTCACTATAAGCACTTTTGTGAGGGTTATTGATGGTTGTGTGATGATATACTCTTTGATAGTCCTGAGATGTGCTTGAATGCACTCTATCAGAGGGTATCCGTATGATCCTGAAGAGATGAGTGGCAGGGCTATGGTGCGGCGCGGCATGTAACGGACAGATGCTTGGTCAGCAGCGGCCAGGGACCGGAAAATCACAGTTCTGAGAGCGGCAGCACAATCTTCAGGGCTGGCCCCATCCCACCTAGGGTTTACAGAGTGTATTATAATATCACATGGGAGGGCCCCAGCGGCTGTGAGGGCAACACCCCCCACTGGGAGAGCGCCGGAGTCACTAGTGATCAAATCAGAATCTTGCTGTATGCCTTGGCCTCCTTCCCGGACTGTCTGGTTAGTCCTTCATCATGCTTCAGGTGTGGATTAGCAGGGTTGACTATGGCTCCCACCCTGAGTGTGGTAATGTCACCTATCCCCGCCGTGACGATAACTTGCGTGTTCTGCAATGTGTCAAGACAAATCGTGTATTTAGGATTCTACTGTTCGATAGTTTGCTGTCCACACTGTTCCTCTGTCTCCCCCTGGGGTGCCTGTGGGGTAAGCAGTGGAGGCTGAGGGGACTTGGTGTGTGAAGGTTTGGTAGAGAGTTGGGCCCCGGACTTGGAAGGGTCAGTTGGGTCAGTTTCCCACTCATCTCGCTGTCTGCTATAACGGCACGTGTTTCTTGTAAGCGACTATAGAGTGGGGACTCTTGCAAAATTTCAGGGGTTATCTGGACTTGAGGGGCCGGCTGATCCTGGTCACGCTTTTTGTGAGCACGGGTGTCTTTCTGGACTACAAACAGACCTAGTGCCTGTGAGGGGTGAGATGAACTTTCTTCCGAAGCGCTTGGGCCTTGGTAGTAGGCCCCGGAAGAAGTGAGAAGTGGATACAGTGGCTGTACCCGGGCCTCTGCAGGAGTACCAAGATTGCCGCTGCAGGAAGTGCAGCGCCACTTCCTCCGGATTTGGGGGTGTGTCTATGTGGGCGTGGAGCACCACACTGACGACAAGTCTCCACCCCATCCGGGTTCTGAATTCCACATACGTCACATGTCCACCCTTCCGGACTTGAACCGGCACCATTATAGAGCGGTGGCACCCCAGAAGGAGCAGCGGCCATTTTAGATACATTTTTTCCATTACAATTTTTAACACTTTCATTACAATTTTTAACACTTTGTGATTCACATTTTACATATCCGTAAATCATTTCTGCCCCTTCACTGCCACCTTCTCCTTTCACCTCCGACCAACCTTCTTCCTTCAACTTCTTCGCTACCCTAAAGTGGGCTTGTGCTGACTCTAACATCCCCTTGTCCTCTAAGGACCCTTTACTACCATCTAAGATGGTCTTCCATAGTATGGGCTGTAATCTCCCTGACCTTGGCTGTTCTACAAACTTGTACAAATCTTTTGCATATTTCACATATTTCTTTCCTTCTCTCTGCTCCACTATCTGGGTTGCCGTCTGTGCTCCCGGGGGGGAGGCTGTGTTCCTTTTTCATGAGACGTAACATTCTGTCTAACTAAATAGAGTACTATGTTGGCGTGGCCACTCGCTCAACACAGTGATACCCGTTAAATCAAAATCCTTTCCACACGTGCGCCACGGTGTTACTCTGTCCTAACCAATATATTTTTACTCACAGGCTCGCACAGTGGTCTGGTCCCCAACCAGAATAACAGTATCCACTACGGTACTCTATGCAGGTAACTCTCCTAGTGAGAAGTTCCTACTGGGTTATACTCCCCAGCTCGCCTTATTTCAGGCCTAGACACCCGTCATGGCGTATTTCTCTACTCTGACGGCCGATGTCACTAGACATTAATTAGTTACGTCTCTAAATATTCTTTTCCTGATCACAATACAACTTTATATAACCAGACGGCAACACACAAATTTACTTTCACTGTCCAGGCAGAAATTATCAGAGTGACTGATGGAGCGGGGGTGGTGTTTGAAAACTAAACTAAATCGTCTCCCTTGCTGTGTCACGGTTCTGAGTGTAGCGCTGAGACAAAGAGGAATGCCCACCACTCAGACAGTCACCACACAGACCCGTAGGGTCCGGAGACTACTACCTCACGCCCTCGGATACACAGGACCAAAGGTACACATAAGTACTATATATATAGTATTTACATAGACTTACCGTGTTCTTGTGAGATTGATCAGATCTCCTCCGGGAGCGTCAGGGGTCGTCCACCGGGTGTTAGTGCGGGTCCCCGGGGGCTCAGAGGCTCAGGCCCCCCACAGTTGAGCGCCAAATTGTCAGGGTCGTAATCGACAATTAACTGGTCCAGTCAGTCACCTCAAATCAGAGCAAGTGTGCACGTTTTCAAGATAAAATATGAGATAAGATTATTCAGTTTTAATCTTAAACAAGCTCCGCACTCCAGCTTTCATGACAGCAAGATAAGACTTTATTTCCGTGTTCCCAGATTTATACAAAAGAGAGAAAGGTGTGGTTATGTGTCATACAGCATCATAATGGGCAAGGATTAAGCAAATTTGTCTAGCATCCGATGTGCGCTGGTTGGTCAGTTCCAGTATCTGGACAGATAATGTCCTGGGCGTTGAGTTTCGATATGAGTGATGAAGCCTTCTTGGAATCAGGAATGTTGTTCTTTTCCTGGAAATAGGGTGTTGGATGTGTGGATGCTGGCGCCATCTTAAGTAATATTTCTGAGCATATTGCTGAGGAGGAAAAACTTTAGTATTTGCCAGCTATATAAAAGTATAAAAATATAAAACTAGAAGCTCATATACAAATATTCCCCTTCATGTATAAAACTATAAAGCTCATGTACAGATATTCCCCTTGACACTTAGTGCTCGGCTCTCGTGCCTTCTGAGCTTTTCCCCTAGCAGCGACTTAGGGAGACCTCTCTGATTTCTGCGTACAGTGCCGCATGCCGCAGTTTGTCTAGAAGTGAGGCACTTGAACAGGGTAACACTGGTATAAAAATTATCCAGGTAAAGATGGTAGCCCTGGTCCAGAAGTAGGTGCACTAAATCCCAAACTACTTTCCCAGTGATTCCAAGGAAGGGGGGGGCATTCAGGGGGCACTATTTTTGAAACCTTCCCTTCATATATCCTGAACTTATAAGTGTACCCTGATGCACTCTCACACAGCTTATACATCTTCACGCCATACCTTGCCCTCTTATTGGGAAATCTCCCTTTGAAATGTACCAGGGACTCGTCTTTCGATAAATTCCTCTCTGGAGTATACAATTCCATAAATTGGGCAATTAGATAATCTAATATGGGCCAGATCTTACACAACCTATTATAATTGGAGTCATCTCTGGGTGGGCACTGTGCATTGTCGGCAAAATGCAGAAACTTATGGATGGCTTCAAAGCGCAACCTACTCATCGCCATGCAGAACATCGGGGTGTGGAACAGTATGTCTGTGCTCCAATAGTCCCTGATAGTGGGCTTTTTGACGAGTCCCATAAGAAGTACTATGCGCCAAAACTTCTCCATCTCTGCTGCACTAACAGGGGTCCACCTGTACGGTTGTGCATAAAAAGAAGTGGGGTTTTGGGCAATGTATTGTGCAGCATAGAGATTGGTCTTGGACACCATCAGACCAACTAGGTCCTCACTAAAAAAGAGCCATGCCGTGTCTCTGCGTATCCCAGGACTGGCCGTAAAATCAGGGAACTGAGGGGCATAATTACTGGGGGTCACCCATGTGGGGTCAGAAGACTCAGGCACTCCAGGAGAAATCTCAGGCACTCCAGGAGAAGTCCCGGGCACTCCAGAAGTCCCAGGCAGTTCGGGACTACCGCGTAAGCGCCTTCTCGGGGGATCCTCAGAGTCGCTTTGTGAGGACGAGGTAGACAAATAAAACAGACATTTGTCCCCACTAGCTGACTCCGTATCGGAGGCCTTATAATTATAAACCTCCAAATCAGTGTATGTCTTCTGGGACATGATGGGGGGGGGGGGGGGGGAATAGTATAGAACCTACACTACTCTACACCTACTCCACTACACCACTCAACTACACTACTACACCTACTCCAATACACCACACCACACAACGACTTCTCCTCACAACGCCTTCTCCTCCTCACAACGCCTTCTCCTCCTCACATGGCCTTCTCCTCCACACACGCCTTCTCCTCCTCACAACGCCTGCTCCACCACGCACGCCTTCTGCTCCACCACGCACGCCTTCTCCTCCTCCACACAACGCCTTCTCCTCCTCCACACAACGCCTTCTCCTCCTCCACACAACGCCTTCTCCTCCTCCACACAACGCCTTCTCCTCCTCACAACGCCTACTCCTCCTCACAACGCCTACTCCTCCTCACAACGCCTACTCCTCCAACTCCTAACTGATCACACTGAAAAGTGCGGTTGTGGGGGATAGGGAAAACATACAGGGGGGGGGATAATTGAGTGTTTTGTGGTACAGTACAGGGAGAGCTCTCTAGCACAACTCTCTCTAACAACTCCAACACCAAAATAGCACTGTTAGAGAGGGCTGTGCTAGCTAGATCGGTCCCCCCAGCATCAGAGATCGCTGTCATTGGCCAATCTGAATCGATTGGCCAATGGCGGCGATCGACGTCACAGGACCAATCACATTGGTCCTGTGATGTTATCTGTGGGGTCTTGGCAAGCGATGCCGACACCTCCCAATGACGAGTCACCCAGTCAGCGTCACGATCGCCGTCATTGGCCAGTCACAATCGATTGGCCAATGGCGGCAATCAACATCACAGGACCAATCAAATAGGTCCTGTGATGTCATCGTTGGGGTGCGACAGAAATTGTTACGCAGAAAACAAGTCATCACAGAGCTCTTTATAAAAACGGTTACGGACGGCAGTGACCTCGGAGACGAGAAATGGCGCCCAAATGTCCGAAATGCGACTTTTACAACTTTTTACATCACATAAAAAATTGAATAAAAAATGATCAATATGTCGCACAGACCTCAAAATGGTAGCAATGAAAACGCCGGCTCATTTCGCAAAAAATGACACCTCATACAGTTCCATGCGCAAAAGTATGAAAAAGTTATTAGCTTCAGAAGATGGCAAAAAATATTTTTTCTTTTTTGTACACATTCGTATAATTTTTGAATATGTATTAAAACACAATAAAACCTATATAAATTTGGTATCACCGCGATCGCACCAAACCAAAGAATAAAGCTAAGGTATTATTTTGAGTGCACAGTCAATGTCGTAAAAACTGAGCCCACAAGAACGTGACGCACCTGCGTTTTTTTCCCATTTTTCCACATTTGGAATTTTTTTTCAGCTTCGCAGTACACGGCATGTTAAAATAAATAACATTACGGGAAAGTAGAATTTGTTACGCACAAAATAAGCCCTCACATAGGTCTGTACACGTAAAAATGAAAAAGTTATGGATTTTTGAAGGTGGAGAGCGAGAAATGAGCGAAAAAACCCTGCGTCCTTGAGGGGCTAAAGGGATGATACCGTTTTAACCCGTTCACGACCCGTGACGTAATAGCACGTCACGGGTCGGCCGCGGGTGCATGGAGAGGGCTCACGCGCTGAGCCCTCTCCTTGCTGGCACTTAAAGAGAACCTTCCATTTAAATTAACCCACCAAAAATAAATTTGTCATTATAAACTGTAATTAAAAAACATTTTTGGTTTGTAAACGTGTATGCGAGTCCAATCACACTAAGTGAATCCTGCATATTAAATTTTAATTGCATTACCCTGCCTCCTTGTTCCTGATTGACAGGGCTCACTGCTCCAGAATATGATCCTCTATGGAACACTGAGAGAGAGCTCAGTCACAAGTTGAATTACATTATATTTTTTGAACAATCAGACATCTAACAGTTTAAAAAGCCAACAATCCTTAAAAAAAAGTACAGTATATAAAAAATGTTTAAAAAAAGTAAAAATGCATGTATATATATAAATAATTAAGTTAAACACTATAAACACACCACACAATGCCTCATCTATCAAAATATATAAATAATCATCATATCAGAAAAATTACTCCAAATGGCGAAATTAAAGGAAACCTGTGGCTAGAAATGTGATTTTTAGCTGGCAACAGGTTCCAATAGCCTATGATACTGGTTTTAAAAATGCCTCTCAATGCCTTTCATTCTGAATCATGTCAGCAGTATTTTACATTACATGGCTCCCTGCCAGCAGTGTTTGGTAAGTCCCAGGGGTAAGGCAGCCTGTATGTGCCTGTGTCAGTCTCCTCTCCTCCACACTCATGCAGCTCCATCTCCCCCACACTACCTGTCATGTACATTGAGCACAGGAGGGAGGGGGATGTGAGGAGGAGAGGAGACACAGGTACACACAGGCTGTAGCTACCCCGGGACACACCACATGCTGCTGGCAGGGAGCAAGGTAATGTGAAATCATTTATTATAAAAATGATTCAGAAGGCGTTTTTCAAAATCAGTATAGAATAGGCTATTGGAACCTATCACCAGCTAAAATGACATTCCTGATGTTTTGCTTTAACCCTTTCACGACCCGTGACGTAATAGCACGTCACGGGTCGGCCGCGGGTGCATGGAGAGGGCTCACGCGCTGAGCCCTCTCCATAGCCGGTAAGTCTTTGCTGCATATTGCAGCAAAGGCTTACCGGTAACACCCGCGATCGGTGCTAGCAGTTTTCACTGTAGTATGGCAGTATATGATAGGATCGTGCAGACACCCTAGAGTTAAAGTACCCTAGGGAGTCTGAAAAGTACTGAAAATAAAAATAAAAAAAAGTTAAAAAAAAAAAAATTATAATAAAAAACCCTAAAAACTCAAATCACCCCCCTTTCCCTAGAACTGATATAAATATAATTAAACAGTGAAAATCATAAACACATTAGGTATCGCCGCGTCCGAAAATGCCCGATCTATCAAAATATGATAACGTTTTTTCACTGCGTTTAATCCTGTAACGGAAAATCGCGCTCAAAGTCGAAAATGGCATTTTTTTTGTCATTTAAAAAAATTAAAAAATTCTATAAAAAGTGATCACAAGGTCGAACAGTCCTAAAATTGATAACATTGTAAATGTCATCAAAATCCGCAAAAAACGACACCACCCACAGCTCAGTACACCAAAGTATAAAAAAGTTATTAGCGCCAGAAGATGGCAAAATCCCCCAAAAAAATTTTGTACAGGAGGTTTTAATTTTTTTAAATGTATGAAAACATTATAAAACCTATACAAATTTGGTATCCCCGTAATCGCACAGACCCAAAGAATAAAGTAGTCCTGTCATTTGGGGCGCTCAGTGAAATCCGTAAGATCCAAGCCCACAAGAAGACGGCACAAATGCGTTTTTTACCAATTTCACTGCATTTGGAATTTTTTTCCCGCTTCCTAGTACACGGCATGGAATATTCAATACCATCCCTATGAAGTGCAATTTGTTACGCAGAAAATAAGCCGTCACACAGCTCTGTACATGGAAAAATAAAAAAGTTATGGATTTTTGATCATGGGGAGTAAAAAATGAAAATGAAAAAACAAAAAAGGGCAAGGTCCTGAAAGGGTTAAAGTTCATAAAGTTCCCATAATAACATTTTTGAAAACCTTGGCTCATGTTACACAAAATTAGACCTCCTGCAGCTCTGTGGACCGAAGTCCTAAAAAATTCTACAGGTGTCAGAATGAAGCAACACAGCTTTTAACAGATTTTTTTAATTGTAGGTGTTAGGAAATACAAAACAAAACTACAGAAATTTGGCATCTCCTTAATTGTCCTGGCCCAAAGGATAAAGTAAATGAGTCACTCGGAGCTCACGGTAAAAGCTGTAAAACAAAGCCCATAAGAAAATGGTGAAACTACTTTTTTTGTCAGTTCCACCAGAATTCGATTTTTTTTTCCTGTTTTCTAAAAACATTACACACAATACTTAATGGCTCCATTAGGAAGTACAATATGACCAGCAGATAACAAGCTCTGATGTGGCTTCAGAATACAATAAAATCAGAAATATATGAAGAAGTTTGGTCCAGTGACTAACTAGGAGATGAAGGGCCCCATAGTTACATTTTGAATGTGGCCCCATGTAACTCTTAAAAAATATACATACATTGTGTACACACCATATACACAGTCACACTGTATATACACATCACATGGATATACATTTAAAGTATATACACATCACAAATACTGCATATTCACATGAAATATCTAAGATGCCGTGGCCCCATGATATTGTGGGCCCCATAGCAACTGCTATGGCTGCTACCACTGCACTTACACCCCTGGTCTGATCCTAAAATGCTTAAAATATAAAACACAAAACCCTAGAGACAGAGTCCTTATATACAGGTCAAGTACCTCACATGGGACCAGCCACATGTGTATCAGCAGCCTCCTATATTGCATCAGCTGGGGGCTCAATGGGCTTATGGCACATGGATAGGAGACCCCATGGTATGAAAGATGGTCACATGACTTCGCTCTACTTACCCCAAAAGTTTCCTCTAGATTGATCAGGTAGAGGCCCTGCAAGATAATAGAAAGACTGAGAGTCACATTGTCTACATATATTACATTTTCTTCTCTACATATTTGTGTGTAGATGACATCTTGAAGACTTGATCACATAATATATAAAAATCGAAGGCACACAAACCAAATATTTAAAAAATAGAGATATTGAAATCATTAACAAAACTATAGCTAAAAAATAAAATAACTATGTGGGAACTAAATGGTTTGGACCCTGTAGGTGAAATTATTAAGAACGATTCGATAAAAGCAAATCCGTTTGTAAACATAATTTGCCTCAATCGGACCATTTCTTTTATACACAGCTAGTTAACAATTATTAAACATTAGAGATGAGCGAGCACTAAAATGCTCGGGTACTCGTTATTCGAGACGTACACGGCATGGAATATTCAATACCATCACTATGAAGTGCAATTTGTTACGCAGAAAATAAGCCGTCACACAGCTCTGTACATGGAAAAATAAAAAAGTTATGGATTTTTGATCATGGGGAGTAAAAAATGAAAAAACAAAAAAGGGCCAGGTCCTGAAAGGGTTAATGTTTTGTTGACATTGCTTACATCTCCTCTCCTCAAAACCCAATATAGATGCCACCTGTGAACCCACAGGGAATAAACATCCAAGTTCAGAACTTTTCCATTTCTGGGTGTTACTGCAGGTGGTGGGCTGAAGTAAAAGAGCAGAAATACCCAGAACAGATGCTGCAAGAACCCTATACAGTGGTTGTTAGAGGATTAAATATACTGTGCTGGAAGGGTTAATAAAAGGGCCACCATTAAGATATGTGAAACAAAATCTTCTGCTATTAAAAACTTCAAACTACAAGACTCTATACCGCTGTAATGAAAGAAAAACGCAGCAATGAACATGTTCAATTAGCAGTTAAGGGGAAATAAAAGTAGTAGCCAAACAACACAATGAAATTCCGAGCACCGGCATTTACACACTCAGCAGCAGTTCTCTCATTCACTGTAGCATAACAGATGTCACTGCGCGTATTATCCCGCCTCCATCCCGCTACTTCCGGCAAGCCTCTATTCCACCTTCCCATGTGACGCATAGGCGTTACTGCAAATCTGTTGCGGTTGCCATTTTATGTTTATGTTGGGTTTCAACCGGACCTGAACAGTATGGCTAACGCTGGCTTGGCGACGAGAATTGTTGCTCGGACAAGACGGTTCCTTACATTAGCGCAATTTAAACCAAGTGTTCCCACTCGCACTGCCATTAGCACAAACACAGGCGCCATTTACCCAAACCCGGAAAAAGTAAGCGATGTCATATTACTAATGGACGACGTCATAACGTAGCCTGAATTTACCTCGGACATGAACTCATCCTGCAACTGTCAATACCTTTGTTTTTGTATATGCTCAAGTATAGGTTTAAGCTTATAGTGCATGTAGCTGACTTCAGTTTGTCTGAACAAAGTCTTTAATCTAGTTCAAGAATCTCTGTAGAATGGGTCATTTGTGATTAGAATTGTGATCTGACATGTTGAAATGTATTCCTTACTGTCTTCCTTCCTTCTGGTAATGTTGAATACTGAAGAACTCTTATGGTTCATTTTGATTTTTACAGTTTATTTTTATATCCATTAGATGGAAATTAAGGGGAGATTGAATTACTTTTTATTATTATTATTTTTTTTTTTTTACTATTATTTAGGGTGCAGCCATACGTACGGGAAAGAGAGAGCATCCTCCATCTTTTCCCTGTGTATGGTGCTACACCGTTTCGCTGTATCTAATAGCCATATCGCAATAGCCATCTATGGAAATATATTTGCGGCCGGATATATGTCCCTATGACGGTAGTGTGAATGGGGCATTAGACTTAAAGCGTAACTGTAAAGCTATAGTGATTTTATGAAATTATTATGTAATTCCCCCTTTGAAAACAAACAGAACAATTTCTGTTCTGAAAGTGACAAAAATCTCTCTCGCTAGAGGTGAAGTGGGCGGAGACTGTCTGTAGTCTATGCCCTCAGGCTGAGGCCAGCTAGCTTGCCCACAGACACCATGATGCCTTGTGTTCTCCCTCAAAGTAATTTAACATTAAATCCATTTAGTTTCCACAAGTAAATCCACTGAAAACTGCACAACCTGTTTGCTTACATACATGACAAGTGGATGTAACAAAAATCTAAAGTATTTGATTTTGTTTCTGCAGGTAAGCTTTGGCTTATTAAGAGTCTTCAGTGTAGTAATCCCGTTCTTATATGTAGGAACACTAATCAGTAAGAACTTTGCTGCCCTACTTGAAGAACATGACATTTTTGTTCCAGAGGATGATGATGACGACGACTGAGGTAAATTGCTTCTAATTAACACTTTCTCGTTCTTTGTTTTCCATATGTATTGGAACCAATTAAGCCACACTCCAAAAGATACTGGTAGGTTGATTAGATTGTGAGCCCCATGAGGACAGGGACCGATTAGGCAAGCTCTGTGCAGCGCTGCTTAACCCGTGTGCACTATTTAATTATAGAAAAAATGGGAAAAAAATTAACATTTATTCTAGTTTAGCGAGTTGAGGTGGACGGATACATGTGTGTGAGTCTGGCGGCTTGCTCACACCTCCTTTCCCTATGTCATCCGGCTGTCGGCTGAATTAGAACACAAATGCCTACGGCGCATGCACGGCTTTACTGCTTAGCTTAGCTTCCTGCCTCCACGCATGGCAGCCGTAGGCATATGTGTTATAATTCAGCCGACAGCCGGGTGGCATAGGGAAAGGAGGTGTGAGCAAGCCGCGGGACTCGCATATATGTATCCAACCACCTCAACTCGCTAGACTCTCTGCCTGGTAACCCAAATAAATGTAAATTTTTTCCTTTTCTGCGCAGCAATTTTATTAGCTGCAGAAAGATTGCCCTTATGCTATAAGGGCTCTATGGGAACCTGCCCGCAACTTCATTTTTTCAAACCACGGTGACAGGTTCCCTTTAAGCCCTATGCCTGATATTCAATTTGTGTTGTAAGGAGTTTTGTATTGGTGATCTGGCAGTTTCTCCTGTATTTTTCTAAATACCTGCATTTCCCATGAAAAACACTATTTGGGGAAATTAGTTTCATTGAACTGAGACCTGACATGTGTTAGGTATAATGGAAAGATTTGCACCTGTTCTGTTTGCTCAACCACACCTGCTTTAGGCCTAAGGGTGAAGACACACATGGCGTTTTTGGGCCGTTTTTAGTTAGTGCGTTTTCAGATCGTTAAAAATGCATGCGTTTTTCAAAAACGCATGCGTTTTTGACAGGTTTGAGCAATTATCTTAATTCAAACTGGTCAAAAATGCGTTTTTAACGACCTGAAAACGCAACTAAAACCGGCCTAAAAACGCCATGTGTGTCTTCACCCTAAGGGCGCATTCACACACTAGGTTTGAATTGTGTTAAGGTCTAAATGCATTTGTTATTGGGAAAAGCCGCTCCTAGCTAAATGTGAATTGCGTTTCTTAACCCCTTAACACCAAGGCCCTTTTTTTTTCGTTTTTGCATTTCCATTTTTCACTCCCCACCTTCAAAGATCTAACTTTTTAAAACATTTTCCCATGTAAAGAGCAGTGTAGGGCTTGTTTTCTGTGTAACAAATTGCACTTCATAGTGACTGAATTTATATTCCATGCCATGTACTGGGAAACGGGGAAAAAAAATTCCAAATGCAGTGAAATTGGTGAAAAACCGTTTTCTTTTGGGTTTGGATTTGACAGCTTTCACTGTAAGCCTCAAATGACATGTCCACTTTTATTCTTTGGGTCAGCGAAATCATGGGGACACCAAATTTATATAGGTGTTATGATTTCATAAATTTCCAAACCACCTGTACAAATTTTAATTTTTTTTTTTTTTAATTTTGCAATCTACTAATAATTTTCTTCAGTGTATGGAGATGTTGGTCCTGTCATTTTTTTTGCGACTTTTGATGACATTTTCAGTGCTTCTATTTTTAGGACTGTACGGCCTTTTGATCACTTTTTCTTGATTTTATTTTTTTCAAAATGGCAAAAAATTGCCATTTTCGATTTTGGGGCTATTTTCCCGTTACTGGATTAAACGCGGTGAAAAAACATTGTTATATTTTGATCGGGCATTTTTGTGATGTATCGATACCTAACAAGTTTATGTTTACTGTTTTCCATGACTACTTATTTTACTCCGTTTTATTGCTGTTTTAGCTCCTATCACTCCTTAGGCTGGTCAGTGTAAGATTCCAGAGTGTGGGCGGGGACTCTCTAAGCAAACACATTATGATCCATCTAGTTCTGTGGGGTGAAAATGTGTTTAGATTATCAGGGTGCAGGTGTATATACAATTTTATCTGGCTACTGACATTGTACTAACACATTGACACAAAAAAAAGTGTGAAAAGATCCATTGAAAAGCTTTGTGTCAGTCTAGTGCAAGTCCACTGCGATGATAGATTGAAAAACCCCAGAGACTATTTTGACCATGGTGGTGAAGGTAGAGGAATGTGGTCAGTCTTTAACCCCTTAACGCCAAAGCCACTTTTCACCTTCCTGACACGGCCCATTTTTTCAAATCTGCCCTGTGTCACTATAAATGGTTCTAACTTTGAAACGCTTTAATATAGCCAATTGATTTTAAAATTGTTTTCTCATGACACATTGTACTTCATGTTAGTTGAAAAATTTTGGTGGTATGTTTTGCATTTATTTATGAGAAAATTAGATATTTGGTGAAAATTTGAAAAAATTCTTGATTTTCGAAATTCAAAATGTTCTACTTTTTCCACACATAGTCATAACAGCAAAAAAACGTAATAACAAACAGTCACTAAATGTCTACTTTATGTGGACATGGTTTTTTATGCATACTCTTATTTTTGTA
Source organism: Engystomops pustulosus (assembly GCA_019512145.1). Lineage (NCBI taxonomy): Eukaryota > Metazoa > Chordata > Amphibia > Anura > Leptodactylidae > Engystomops > Engystomops pustulosus. The sequence continues at coordinate 54,263,042 of CM033649.1, forward strand.
AGATGTTACGGGCCTTTGAACGTTAGGTGTGATTTTTCTCATTTTCATAAAAACCGCAAATACTGCTATTGAGGGACCTGCACAGGTTTCAAATCACTTTGAGAGGCCTAAATAAAAGTAAAACCCCATAAATTACCCCATTATAGAAACTACACCCCTCAATGTATGTATAACCACTTTTATGAAGTTTGTTAACCCTTTAATTGTTTTACAGGGGTTAAAACAAAATCGGATACTATTTTGAAAGTACTTTTTTTTTGGCTACATTAATGTGTTTTTGGGGGGTGGGGGGGGTGTTTGAAAACTAACTAAATCGTACTCCCTGCTGTGTCACGGTTCGGAGTGTAGCGCTGAGACAAGAGGAATGCCCACCACTCAGCAGTTCACCACACAGACCGTAGGGTCCGGAGACTATACCTCACGCCCTCGGATGACACAGGACCAAAGGGGTACACATAAGTTACTATATATATAGGTATTTACAAGCTTACCGTGTTCTTGTGAGTTGATCAGATCTCTCCGGGAGCGTCAGGGTCGTCCACAGTGTGTGTTGTGCGGGGTCCCCGGGGGGCTCAGAGGCCTCAGGGCCCCCACCAGTTGAGCGCCAACTTGTCCAGGGTCGTAAATCGCACAATTAACGAGGGTCCAGTTCAGTCACCAATCAGCAGCAAGTGTGCACGTTTCAAGATAAAATATGAGATAGAGATATTCAGTTTAATCTTAACAAGCTCCGCACTCCAGCTTTATGACAGCACAGATAAGACTTTATTTCCGTGTCCCAGATATACAAAGAGAGAAAGTTGTGGTTATGGGTCATACAAGCATTCATAATGGGCGGAAAGGATAAGCAAATTTGTTCTAGCATCGATTGTGGTGGTGGTCAGTTCCAGTATCTGGAAGAGAACTGTCCTGGGCGTGAGTTTCGATATGAGTGATGAAGCCTTCTTGGGAATCAGGAATGTTGTTATTATTCCTGGAAATAGGGTGTGGAGGGTGGCTGGAGCTGGCGCCATCTTAAGTAATATTCTTGAGCCTATGTCTGAGGAGGAAAAACTTGTGATGCCAGCTATATAAAAGTATAAAAAGATAACAACTAGAAGCTTCATATACAAATATTCCCTTCATGTTAAAACTATAAGCTCAGTCCAGATATTCCCCTTGACACTTAGTCTCGCTCTAGTTGCACTTTGAGCTTTTCCCCTAGCAGCGACTTAGGGAGACCTCTCTGATATTTCTGCGTACAGTTGCCGCATGCCGCAGTTTGTCTAGAAGTGAGGCACCTTGAACAGGGTTGGAACACTGGTATAAAAATTATCCAGGTTAAAGATCGGTTAGCCTGGTCCAGAAGTAGTGCACTAAATCCCAAACTACTTTCCAGTTGTCTCCAAGGAAGGGGGGGGCATTCAGGGCAACGATTTTGAAACCTCGCCCTCATATATTCCTGAAACTTTAAGTGTCCCTGAAGCACTCTCACACAGCTCTATACATCTTCGCCCATACCTTGAACCTCTATGGAAGAAATCTCCCTTTGAAATGTACCAGGGAGTCTTTCGATAAATTTCCTATTCTGGAGTATACAATTCCATAAAATTGGGCCAAATTAGATAATCAATATGGGCCAGAATCTTACACAACTATCTATTCTAATTGGAGTCATCTCTGAGGGGGGCACTAGTGCATGTCGGCAAGAAAGCAGAAACTTATGGATGGCTTAAAGGCCAACCTAATCATCGCCATGCAGAACATGGGGTGTGGAAACAGTATGTTGTGCTCCAATAGTCCCTGATCGTGGGATTTTGACGAGTCACCATAAGAAGTACGATGCCCAAAACTTCCCAATCTCTGCTGCACTAACAGGGGTCCACCTGTACGGTGGCATAAAAAGAAGTGGACGGTTTGGGCAAATGTATTGTGCAGCATAGATAGATTGGTCTTGGACACATCAGACCAACCTAGGTCCATCACTAAAAACGAGCCATGCAGTGTCTGCGGTATCCCAGGACATGGCCGTAAAATCAGGGAACTGAGGCGGCCATAATTACTGGGGGTCACCCATGTGGGGTCAGAAAACTCAGGCACTCCAGGAGAAATCTCAGGCAATCCAGGGAGAAGTCACGGGCACCCAGAAGTCCCAGCGCAGTCGGGACTACACTCCGTAAGCGATTTCGGGGGATCCTAAGTCGCTTGTGAGGACGAGGAGACAATAAACACAGCCAAATGTGTCCCCACAGCTGATCCGTACGGAGGCCTTGTATAATTATAAACCTCCAAAAATCAGGTATGTTTCTGGCGCCATGATGGGGGGGGGGGGGGGGATAGTATAGAACTACACTACTCTACACCACCCTCCACTTACACCACTCAATACAATACTACACCTACTCCAATAAACACACCACACAAGGACTATCTCTCACAACGCCTTATCTCTCACAACGCCTTGTATCTCCTCCTCACATGGCCTTTCCCTCCACCACAGCCTTCTCCTCTCACAACGCCTGCTCCACAACGCACGCCTTCTGATACCAGCCCGCTCTCTCACCAACGCCTTCTCCTCTCACACAACGCCTTCTCCTCCTCCACACAACGCCTTCTACTCCTCCACACAACGCCTTCTCCTCCTCACACAACGCTCTATCTCTCCTCCACAAAGCCCCCTCCTCACGCTCTCCTCCCACAACGCCTATCCTCCCAACTCTAACTGATCACACGAAAAGTGCGGTTGGGGGGGATAGGTAAAACATACAGGTGGGGGGGATTAATTGAGTGTTTGTGGTACAGTACAGGGGAGAGACTCTCTAGCACAATCTCTCTAACAAACCCAACACTCCAAAAGCACGTTGTTAGGAGGGCTGTGCTAGCTAGATGGTCCCCCAGCAATCAGAGGATCCGCTGTCATTGGCCCACTGAATAGATGGCCAAATGGAGCGATCGAGTCACAGCACCAAATCAAATTGGTCGCTGCCTGATGTTATCTGTGAGGGGTCTGGCAGCGATGCGACACCTCCCAAATGAAGGTCACACCAAGTCAGCGTCACGATCGCGTCATTGGCCAGTCACCAATCGATTGGACAATGGCGGCAATCAACAGCACAGGCCAATCCAAATAGGTCCTGTGATGTCATCGTGGGGGTGCGGACAGAAATTGTTCACGCAGAAGACAAAGTCATCACAGAGCTCTTTGATAAAACGGTTAAGCGGCGGAGTGACTCGGGACGAGAGAAATGGCAGCCCCAATGGTCCGAAATGCGGACTTTTACAACTTTTTACATTCACATAAAAAAATTGAATAAAAAATCGATCATATATGTCCCAAGACCTCAAAATGGTAGCAATGGAAAAAGCCGGACTCATTGCAAAAAATGACACTCATCGTTCCATGCGCAAAAGTATGAAACGTATTACGCTCAGAATTGAATATTTTTTTTGTACTCGTCTTTTGTCTATAAAACAACATTTTGTTCACGTCGCCCCCCGCTCGTCGTTCTTTGAAGTGCGTCTTCTCCCACCACTGGCCCCCCCCCAAGCCCGCCCGGCCCAGTTTTTTAATTTTTCCGAAGATTGGTGGCATTAATTACACAATGATTCGTCAACATATTTCCTATCATCCTTGCACTACACTAGCTGTCGCACCAACCAAATAAGCAGTTTTTAGTCACGCTCGTCTAAACTGAGCCACTAGTAACGTCTCGCACTCTTCGACCATTCCCTTGGTCTTTTTCGAGTGTGGAGGAGCGAGTGACCCACGCCCAAACTGTTAGCGAAACTAAATAACATAGGAATACAGTAGTAGCAGTCCTCCCGCGCACGATAACCCTCACATAGTCCTTACACGGTTAATGATAACAAAAGTAGGATTTGACGGTGGGTGAGACGAAATCAGCAAAAAAAAAAAACCAGCAGCCTGCAGGACCCAAAATATTACCTACCTTAGGACCGCTGAGTAGCTCCAGGCGTCGGCCGCGGGTGCATGGAGGGGATCACGCGCTGAAGCCCTCTCCATGTCGGGTAAGTTCTTTGCCTGCATATTGCTGCCATATTGCAGCAAAGGCTTACCGGTAACACCTCTGGGCGCCCAATCTTTTCGAGGATCGCTGCTCCCGTGACGTAACGGGGGAGCGGGAATATGTCGCACATTGGTAACCGAGGTCTCAAGGGTTAACCATTGCATACATGGGCTATCAGCACATTTGTAAGTATGAGTAGTAAAATCCCATATACTGCCAACTTAGTATGGCCAGTATATGATAGGATCGTGCGACACCATAGGTAAAGTACCCTAGGGAGTCTGAAAAGTACTAAAAATTAAAATCAAAAAAAAAGTTAAAAAAAAATTATAAAAAAACCCTAAAAACTCAAATCAACCCCTTCCCTAGAACTGATATAAATATAATAAAAAGTAAAAAATCATAAACAAATTAGGTATCGCCGCGTTCCGAAAATGCCGATCTATCAAAATATGATAACGGTTTTTCACTGCGTTTATCCTGTAACGGAAAATCGCGCCAAAGTCGAAAATGGCCACTTTTTTTTTTCTTTAAAAAATGTAAAAATTCTATAAAAAGTGATCACAAGGTCGAACAGTCCTAAAATTGATAACATTGTAAAGTCATCAAAATCCGCAAAAAACGACACCACCCACAGCTCAGTACACCAAAGTATAAAAAAGTTATTAGCGCCAAGAGATGGCAAAAATCCCCCAAAAAAAATTTGTACAGGAGGTTTACATTTTTTAAATGTATGAAACATCATAAAACTATATAAATTTGGTATCCCCGTAACGCACAGACCCAAAGAAAAGTAGACATGTCATTTGGGTGCACAGTGAAATCCGTAAGATCAAGCCCACAAGAAGACGGCACAAATGCGTTTTTTTTACCATTTCACGATTTGGAATTTTTTTCCGCTCCTGGTACACGGCATGGAATATTCAATACCATCACTATGAAGTGCAATTGTTACGCAGAAAATAAGCCGTCACAGCTCCGTACATGGAAAAAAAAAAAGTTATGGATTTTTGATCATGGGGAGTAAAAATGAAAAACAAAAAAGGGCCAGGTCCTGAAAGGGTTAATGTTTTGTTGACATTGCTTACATCTCCTCTCCTCAAAACCAATATAGATGCCACCTGTGAACCCACAGGGAATAAACATCCAGTTCAGAACTTTTCCATTCTGGGTGTTACTGCAGTGGGTGGGCGAGTAAAAAGAGAAGAAATACCCAGAACAGATGCTGCAAGAACCCTATACAGTGGTTGTTAGAGATTAAATATACTGCTGGCTGAGGTTAATAAGGGCCACCATTAAGATATGTGAAACAAAATTTTCTGCTATTAAAAACTTCAAACTACAAGACTCTATACCGCTGTAATGAAAGAAAAACGCAGCAATGAACATGTTCAATTAGCAGTTAAGGGGAAATAAAAGTAGTAGCCAAACAACACAATGAATTCGAGCACCGGCATTTACACACTCAGCAGCAGTTCTCTCACCACTGTAGCATAACAGATGTCACTGCGCGGATTATCCCGCCTCCATCCCGCTACTTCCGGCAAGCCTCTATTCCACCTTCCATGTGACGCATAGGCGTTACTGCAAATCTGTTGGGTTGCCATTTTATGTTTATGTTGGGTTTCAACCGGACTGAACAGTATGGCTAACGTGGTTGGCGACGAGAATTGTTGCTCGGACAAGACGGTTCCTTACATTAGCGCAATTTAAAACCAAGTGTTCCCACTCGCACTGCCATTAGCACAAAACACAGGCGCCATTTACCCAAACCCGGGAAAAAGTAAGCGATGTCATATTACTAAGGACGACGTCATAACGTAGCCTGAATTTACCTCGGACATGAACTCATCCTGCAACTGTCAATACCTTTGTTTTGTATATGCTCAGTATAGGGTTAAGCTTATAGTGCATGTAGTGATCAGGTGTCTGAACAAAGTCTTTAATCTAGTTCAAGAATCTCTGTAGATAGAATGGGTCATTGTGTTGAAGAATGTGATCTGAATGTTGAAATGTATTCTTACTGTTCTTTCCTTCTCTGGTAATGTTGAATACTGACAAAATGAAGAACTCTTATGGTTCATTTTGATTTTTACAGTTATTTTTATATCCATTAGATGGAAATTAAGGGAGATTGAATTACTTTTATTATATTATTTTTTTTTTTTAATATTATTTAGGGTGCAGCCAAACGGACGGGAAAGAGAGAGCATCCCCATCTTTTCCCCGTGTATGGTGCTACGCGTTTCGCTGTATCTAATAGCCATATCGCAATAGCCATCTATGGAAAATATTTGCGGCCGGTATGTCCCTATGACGGTAGTGTGAATGGGCAAGACTTAAAGCGTAACTGTAAAGCTGTAGTGATTTATGAAATTATTATGTATTCCCCCTTTGAAAAACAAACAGAACAATTTTGTTCTGAAAGTGACAAAAATCTCTCTCGTTAGAGGTGAAGTGGGAGGACTGTCTGTAGTCTATGCCCTCAGGCTGAGGCCAGCTAGCTTGCCACAGACACCATGATGCCTGTGTTCTCCCTCAAAGTAATTTACATTAAATCCATTTAGTTTCCACAGTAAATCCACTGAAAACTGCACAACCTGTTTGCTTCATACATGACAAGTGGATGTAACAAAAACTAAAGTATTGATTTTGTTTCTGCAGGTAAGCTTTGGCTTATTAAGAGTCTTCAGTGTAGTAATCCCGTTCTTATAGTAGGAACACTAATCAGTAAGAACTTTGCTGCCCTACTTGAAGAACATGACATTTTTGTTCCAGAGGATGATTGATGACGACGACTGAGGTAAATTGCTTCTAATTAACACTTTCTCGTTCTTGTGTTTTCATATGTATTGGAACCAATTAGCCACACTCCAAAAGATACTGGTAGGTTGATTAGATTGGTGAGCCCATGAGGACAGGGACCGATTAGGCAAGCTCTGTGCAGCGCTGCTTAACCCGTGTGCACTATTATTATAGAAAAAATGGAAAAAAATAACATTTATTCTAGTTTAGCGAGTTGAGGTGGACGGAACATGTGTGTGAGTCTGGCGGCTTGCTCACACCTCTTCCCTATGTCATCGGCTGTCGGTGAATTAGAACACAAATGCCTACGGCGCATGCACGGCTTTACTGCTTAGCTTCCTGCCTCCACGCAGGCAGCGCTAAGGCATTGTGTTATAATTCAGCTGACAGCCGGGGTGGCATAGGGAAAGGAGGTGTGAGCAAGCGGGGACTCGCATATATGTATCAACCACCTCAACTCGCTAGACTCTCTGCCTGGTAACCCAAATAAATGTAAATTTTTTCCTTTTCTGCGCAGCAATTTTATTAGCGCAGAAAGATTGCCTTTGCTATAAGGGCTCTATGGGAACCTGCCCGCAACTTCATTTTTCAAACCACGGGTGAAGGTCCCTTAAGCCTATGCGATATTCAGTTTGTGTTGTAAGGAGTTTTGTATTGGTGATCTGGCAGTTTCTCTGGATTTTTTCTAAATACTGCATTCCCATGAAAAACACTATTGGGGAAATTAGTTTCATTGAAACTGAGACTGACATGTGTTAGGTATAATGGAAAGATTTGCACCTGTTCTGTTTGCTCAACCACACCTGCTTTAGGCCTAAGGGTGAAGACACACATGGCGTTTATGGGCGTTTTTGGGCCGTTTTAGTTAGTGGTTTCAGATCGTTAAAAATGCATGGTTTTTCAAAATGCATGCGTTTTGACAGGTTTGAGCATTATTTAATTCAAACTGGTCAAAAATGCGTTTTTAACGACCTGAAAACGCAACTAACCGGCCAAAAACGCCATGTGGGCTTCACCCTAAGGGCGCATTCACACACTAGGTTTGAATTGTGTTAAGGTCTAAATGCATTTGTTATTGGGAAAAGCCGCTCCTAGCTAATGTGAATTGCGTTTCTTAACCCTTAACACCAAGGCCTTTTTTTTTCGTTTTTGCATTTCCATTTTTCACTCCCCACCTTCAAAGATCTAACTTTTTAAAAACATTTTCCATGTAAAGAGCAGTGTAGGGCTTGGTTTCTGTGTAAACAAATTGCACTTCATAGTGACTGATTTATTTCCATGCCATGTACTGGGAAAAGGGGAAAAAAAATTCCAAATGCAGTGAAATTGGTGAAAAACCGTTTTCTTTGGGTTTGGATTTGACAGCTTCATGTAAGCCTCAAATGACATGTCCACTTTTATTCTTTGGGTCAGCGAATCATGGGGACACCAAATTTATATAGTGTTATGATTTCAAAATTTCCAAACCACCTGTACAAATTTTAATTTTTTTTTTTTTATTTTGCAATCTACTAATAATTTTCTTCAGTGTATGGAGATGTTGGTCTGTCATTTTTTTTGGCGACTTTTGATGACATTTTCAGTGCTCTATTTTTAGGACTGTACGGCCTTTGATCACTTTTTCTTGATTTTATTTTTTTTCAAATGGCAAAAAATTGCCATTTTCGATTTTGGGGCTATTTTCCCGTTGCGGATTAAACGCGGTGGAAAAAACATTGTTATATTTGATCGGGCATTTTTGTGATGTATCGATACCTAACAAGTTTATGTTTCGTTTTCCATGACTTATTTACTCCGTTTTATTGCTGTTTTAGCTCCTATCATCCTTAGGTGGTCAGTGTAGATTCCAGAGTGTGGGCGGGGACTCTCTAAGCAAACATTATGATCCATTAGTTCTGTGGGGTGAAAATGTGTTAGATTATCAGGGTGCAGGTGTATATACAATTTTATCTGGCTACTGACATTGTTAACACATTGACACAAAAAAAGTGTGAAAAGATCCATTGAAAAGCTTTGTGTCAGTCTAGTGCAAGTCCACTGCGATGATAGATTGAAAAACCCCAGAGACTATTTTGACCATGGTGGTGAAGGTAGAGGAATGTGGTCAGTCTTTAACCCCTTAACGCAAAGCACTTTTCACCTTCTGACACGGCCATTTTTTCAAATCTGCCCTGTGTCACTATAAAGGTTCTAACTTTGAAAAGCTTTAATATAGCCAATTGATTTTAAAATTGTTTCTCATGACACATTGTACTTCATGTTAGTTGAAAAATTTTGGTGGGATGTTTTGCATTTATTTATGAGAAAATTAGATATTTGGTGAAAATTTGAAAAAATTCTTGATTTTCGAAATTCAAAATGTTCTACTTTTTCACACATAGTCATAACAGCAAAAAAACGTAATAACAAACAGTCATAAATGTCTACTTTAGTGGACATGTTTTTTATGCATACTCTTATTTTTGTAAGATGTTACGGGCCTTTGAACGTTAGGTGTGATTTTTCTCATTTTCATAAAAACCGCATATACTGCTATTGAGGGACCTGCACAGGTTTCAAATCACTTTGAGAGGCCTAAATAAAAGTAAAACCCCATAAAACCCCATTATAGAAACTACACCCCTCAATGTATGTATAACCACTTTTATGAAGTTTGTTAACCCTTTAATTGTTTTACAGGGGTTAAAACAAATCGGATACTATTTTGAAAGTACTTTTTTTTGGCTACTTAATGTGTTTTTCAAAAAATGTACAAATTCTCCGTGGATAAAATACCCAAACGCTCCACAAAATTTGATACCAATACCTCCCGCGTATAACAATAACCCATATGTGGTGGTAACCTGCTGTATGTGCACACACCAGGGCATCAAAGGGAAGCAGCGCCATTCAGAGCAGATATGCATTGTCACATTTATTGGCATATAGAATCTTATTTTTTTGGCAATTTGGACATATAAGGGCTTATTTTTTGCGACATGAGATGCACTTTACAAATACTTCATTTTAGTGGGTCATTAGCTTATTGATGAGATTTTATTAATCTTGATATATGGGTGAAAGAAAATTGTCAATTTTGGTTTCCTTTCTTTTTGTATTTTTTTTGGGGTCGTACACCGTACACTAAAAATACTATATTAGCTTTATTCTATACGTCACTACGATTAGTTGATACCTCATTTATATAGTTTTCATTTATTATACAATTTTACTGGAAAAAAGTAATATAGAGAAAATCTCATTGTTTTTGCATGCCACTTTTCGAAGACGTAACTTAATATATTTTTGTTGACGGAGGCTAGTTTTTTTTACGTGTTGAGTTGTCCTTTCAATTGATACCATTTTGGCACACAACTTTTTTGATCACTTTTTAGAACATTTTTGTGAAGAGATTTTATGAAAAATTTACATTTTTTGGCGAGTTTTTCGGGTTTTGTTTTTACGGCATTCACCGAGCGGGCTCAATAATGTTTCGGAGTTATTGTACGTATTGTTACGGACGCAACAATACCATATGTGGGTTTTTTTGGCAATTTTGTGGGGGGTTTTTTTTCACTTTATTGCATGTGTTTAGGGGACTTTAACTTTAATTCTTTTTATTAAAAAATGTTTTTATTAAATGTTTTTAACAGTTTCTTATCACTTTTACAGGTAAGCTTGTACAAGAGATCCACTGATCGCTTGTTCAAGCTATTCTTCACCTTACACAGTGCTGCGCATGCTCATTCTGTTACAGCCAGGTCCTGCCAAAAGGCAGGACCCAGCTCACGGAGGAGGATCGTGCAGCCCCGGGCACTGGCAGTCCCGCAGTCTCCGATCGCGGTTGTTAGAGGCGGGTGTCATGGTGGGAACGCACCTCCCACCATGCAGTACTATTACGTCAAATGTCGGGAAGGGGTTAATACTGTGAACACTGAGCAAAAGATTGGTAGAAGGGAGAGTGCAGCGACGGTAGGCCTCACAGACATGTTGACTAAGATCCAAATTACAGACTTAGAGGGGATAAGACACACAACTTAATAGGGTTGCACCGATACCAGAATTTGGAGTGCGATACGATACTTAGAAAAGCATTGCGATACTCGATACCGATACGATACTTTTAAGAAAAGAATAAAGTATTGTATGAATGTTTAGGGTGCAGTCACATGGGGCATTTACATTGTGTTTAGAAATGAAATGCAAAAGCCTGGGGGCGGGGCTTAGTCTGAATGCATTTGCATTCCCATTTAAACACATGCGATTAGTAATGGTTACCAGTTATTTGCAGGAAAAGCTTTAGTGCTTTATGACCGTGTAATACATGTTTTGTAAAGGTTGTCCTGGTGATGTTAACCCATAGGCGCGCCTGGACATTATGGTATGTCTCTGCGGGTAAATGCTTGGCGCACGGGGACGTGCTATAATGTCCTGCTTCTGGCACCGGCTCACGAATGGAGCCGGCACCAGAAGCTGTCAGCTGTGTATCACAGCTGACAGCATGCGCTAACACCCGCGATCGGAGCCACGCATGACCGCGGCGTGTAAGGGTGTTTCCGCTTTGGATCGGATCCCCCGTGCTGCTTACCGAGGGATCTGATCCTCTTCTGGGCAGCCCCGAGGACTGCCGAGTGCCCCGCGACAGCCCGATCTTCTGTGCAGTAAGACCCCTTCCGGGTCTGACTGTAAACTGTCTGCGCATGCTCAGAAAGTTTACACTGCTCTACAATGAAAACGTATTTTAGAGCAGTGTATTGATCAGAGCATCGCTGGTTCAAGTATGGAAAAGTAAAAACATGTAACAACACTAAACACTACACATAAGAATAAATACATAAAAATATAAGCCCCTAAAATGCCACTTTCCCATAAAAAAAACACCCACATATTTATTACTCCGTAATAAAAACCCCAAAAAACGCTCCAAAAAAAGATAATTTTTAATACCCTATAAAAAATGCTCTAAAAAGTGGTTTAAAAATGTTATGCACTCTTAAATAAGACCACTAAAAAGAACAATCCTTGTTGCAAAAATTAGCCCTTAAACAGATTTCTGAGGCGAAAAATAAAAAATTATGCATATGAAAGTCGGTCATTTTTGCCAAATTACTTTTTATTCAGTAAAAATGTGAAAAAAATAAAATCTATATAAATTAGGTATTTTCGAAGTAATCGCTATTATTTAGGCCTCTCACAGTCATTTAGAATTTGAGCAGGTCCATCTAAATACTGGTTTTGGTGATTTTTACAAAAAATGTGAGTGATACCTGAATTCTGAGCCTCATAACATTTTAGTAAAATATGTGGAATCCTAAAAAACCATCCAACAAAAAGCAGACATGTAAGTTATGAATTTATTTGGGTGCTATAACTATCTGCATCAAAAGTAGAGAATTTAGAACATTGAAAATAAAGATATTTTCCAAATTTAGATTTTTTTTTTTTCCATAACTAAACACAAAAGATTTCATCCAAATTTTTAAACTAATTTGAAGTACAATGTGTCACGAGAAAACTATTTCAAAATACCCTGGATATCTCATAGCGTTCCAAAGCTATAACCACTTATAGTGACACAGGGCAGATTTGAAAAATAGGGCCGTGTCCTTAAGGCCAAAAGAGGCTGAGTCCCGTAGGGGTTAATATAAAATAATATACCAAATAGTATAATTTAGGGCTCATGTAGATGGGCGTTTTTGATGTCTGCGTGTTATCCTTTTTATGCAGATGGAAAACGGACCTGCTGTTTCCTATGGGTCTGTTGACATTTCCATTTTTTTTTTCACAAATGTGCAGACAGTGGGAAATTGTAGCTTGCAAACTACATACATCCAGTACGTCCAAGTCAATGGATACGCAAAAAATTGGACAGCGCATGCATGATATCAGTATGTAGAGTGTTTATTTTTTTTTTTTCTCCAAATGTTGCTAGGCAACCAACTCCAAGGCAAGGAGTTGATTAGAAACCCATCAGTTTTTTTTTTCCACCACGTCCCCCATGACGGCCACCTGGAGGATGCCCTTTGACCTCTGTGGGAACAGGAAGGAGAGAGGTTAAGTCTCCTCCCGCCAGTGTTCTTCCTGTTCCCACAGGGTCAGGATGGAGAGAAAGGTCTCTCCCTTGCATCATCCAGGTGTGAGGGGGGGCTGCAACACTCACCGTTGCGCGGTCCTCTACTAAGCCATGCAGGTCGGGTCCACGGGTGGCTCTGGACATTCCTGTCCGGACTGAGGAACAGCATTCGTCCTGCTGGCATCCGGCGCCTAAGGGAGAGCGGTGGCGCTCCGTGCGCCTTAGATCATTCCCTGGTATTCGCGCTGAGGCAGATGACAGCTTCTGGCGCGAACCGGAAGCGACGCTCCGATGCCGGATCATGAATGCCGGCTGTAGCCTTCAACAGGGGGATGGACTCCCCTAGAAGGTATTTAAGCTCATAATATTGCAGGTACACGTTGATCTGAGGTCTAAGTTCAAAGTTTGTTCTGGACACTCATGCAGCCGTGTGTTATTGTTTCCCTGCCGTCACAGCCATGTCTGAAGAGGCAGTTGCAGGCTCTCTCCACCCGCTGGTACCTGTAAGTGTGCTGAGGAGTCCTACACATGGTATATATGTGTATGTGTGTATATATATATATATATATGTGTGTGTTATTATGGTCGCCTGCAACGAATTTCTCCTCCTTCCCTTCCAGGAGGAATCTGGTGGAAAGGGGAAAGGCAAGGAGGAGAAGCAGGAGAAGGGGGGAAAAGTGGCAATATCCAAATCTAAATCATCTGATGTTCAGAGTTTCAGAAGATGTAATATGTGCATTAGCAAGTTACCTGATACGCATAAAAAGCCGATGTGTAAATCTTGCATAGATAAACTATTGAGAGATGAAATAACCTCTTATATGGATGAGATTAAAGAGTTTATTGAAGAGAAGTTCATATCCCTTGCTACAACCTCTCAGGTTCTCCAGGGTCCCTCCCATAAGAGAGCCCGCGTGGATCTAGATTTAGCCACTCCTGCGTCAGATTCAGATGTCTCAGAATCTCCATCTTGTTCCTATAAAAACTCAGAAATAACGCATTTTGATTTACAGGACTCAGAAGCCAGGTACTTGTTCCCAATTGAGGAAATGGAAAGACTGCTCAAGGCAGTAAGGGATACGCTAAATATCGAGGACATAATCCCTTCTAGATCAGTTGAGGAAGACATCTTCGGAGGCCTGAGAAACAAAAAGCGAAGGGTCTTTCCCGTCAATGACGCCCTGAAAGATCTGATTGTGGCAGAATGGCAGGAACCTGAAAAGAATTTCAAAAATTTCAGGAAACGACTATTGTTCGAACCTAATGATTCGAAGGTTTGGGACGCATGTCCTAAGGTTGACATACAAGTCTCTAAGGTATCTAAAAAGATGGATTTACCGTTTTGAAGATGCAGGCCAGCTTCTTGATCCCATGGATCGGAAATCTGAAGCACTACTCAAGAAAGCATGGGATACATCTATGCTGAACCTTAAGACTAACCTTACGGCTACCTCTGTAGCCAGGACGCTACTCTTCTGGCTGAAGGAGCTGGAGAAACGTGTTAAAGATCTTACTCCTAGAGAAATAATCCTAGAAAATATTCCTCTCGTTAGACTGGCAGCCGCCTTTCTAGCTGATGCCTCAGCAGAATCTTATCAGATTTTCAGCTAAAGAAGGGGGGCCCTATCCAACGCATCCATGAGAGTGCTTTGGCTAAAGCAATGGTGAGGAGACATCTGTTCCAAAACAAAATAGTGTGGAGTCCCCTTTCGTTCGGCCTGGACCTCGATGCCATTCTAGGGAAAGCTGCCGACAAGAAGATGGGATTTCCGGAAAACCGACCTGACACCAAAAAGATATTTTTTTTTTCGTGGCCCCAAGGACCAAAGGGAGAGCTTCAGAGGAAAGGGCAAACAAGGCCGCTGGAGCTATCCCAAGGGAGGCAGAGGTCGTGGCTTCTTGTTCTCCTCAAATAGTGACCCATCAAAAAGTAAAAAGCAGTGACGCCAGGGTTGGGGGAAGACTCACATTTTATGCCTCACAGTGGGAGAAGATAACGTCAAATCTCTGGACAAGAGGCATTGTAAAAAAAATGAATAGAATAGAATTCTCCTGTCTCCCCCCCCAAAGATATTTCAATCCATCACAGTCATCTTCTTCTACACAAGTCACCATCTGGTAGGAGGTTCAGAACCTGCTACAACTGGGGGCCATCCTGAGAGTTCCGGTCAGTCACGAAAAACAAGGATTCTACTCCCCTCTGTTTACAGTGAGGAAACCCAACGGATCGAACCGCCTCATAATAAATTTGAAAGGATTGAACCACTTCATAATATACAGGCGCTTCAAGATGGAGTCGGTAAGATCTGCTATACCCCTCATCCACCAAAACTCCTTTATGTGCACCATAGATCTAAAGGATGCTTATTATCACATTCCTATCCACCCTTCCTCCCAGAAATATTTAAGATTTTCTATCCTATCCTTGGAAGGGGAAACTCACCACTTTCAATTTTGTGCACTACCCTTCGGAATCTCTTCCGCTCCCAGGGTATTCTCCAAACTGATGATAGAGGTGGTTGCTTTCCTAAGAGATCAGAACGTGTCGGTCTTTCCCTACTTAGACGACTTCCTGATTATATTCAGTACCAGTCTAGACCTAGTCAGGTCTCGGAATTTCACAATTTCTACACTCAAAAGTCTGGGGTGGATCATCAACTTTCAAAAGTCTAATCTTTCCCCCCTTGCCCAGATAAAATTCTTGGGAGTAATCCTGGATTCATGTCGTCAAATCTCTTCTCTTCCACAGGACAAGAAGGACAACATCAGAGACCTCATACTATCCTTCAGAAAGAAACCAAGGGTTTCGATCCGGACAGCTATGAAGCTCTTAGGACAAATGACAGCCAGTATCCCAGCAGTATGACGGTGCCAAAACCATTCCAGGACGCTCCAAAGCTGGATCCTTTCATCCTGGGACAGGTCATCAAGAGGTTTAGAGAAAAAAGTCCAAACCCCACTGAGGGTGAAACGAGATCTTTTGTGGTAGCTAAACTCAAAGAATCTAGGAAGGGGCGTCCCATGGATCCAACAGCCTTTGATTACCATCCAGACGGATGCAAGCAAGTCTGGTTGGGGCGCTTGTTTCCAGGATCAGTTGGTACAGGGTTAATGGACACAAGAAATCTGTGATCCTCCAATTTCAGAGAGTTACGTGGGGTTTGGGAGACATTGAGATCCAACAAGACTCACCTAAGGAATGCACACCTCCTAATACTATCCAACAACATCACCACAGTATCATATCTGACGAGACAAGGAGGAACCAGGTCCCCAGACTTACTGGTTCTACCACAGAAAATCTTCAGATGGGCAGAAGACAATTGCCTATCTCTTTCTGTGACTCATCTTCGCGGAAGAGAAAATATAACAGCCAAACGAGTGGTGCCTAAAGCAGGAGATATATGACCAACTGACCACACTATGGGGGCGTGCCTAAAGCAGGAGATATATGACCAACTGACCACACTATGGGGGCAACCACTCATAGATATGTTTGCCTTAAGAGAGAAAGTGCAACTATTTTTATTCTCTATTAAGCAAAAACGGGTCTATGAAAAAATAGCTGGGCAAACGCGGTTTAAAACACTAACTAAAATAAGCTCCGCCACCAGCTCACCCTGAGCTGGTGCCCGGTATTTCCATCGGAAACCTGCCACTACAAGTGGTAGGTTTCCTTTAATCAAGTAAAGTTTATCCTGTAAAATCCTGCACTCCCTGCTTCTACCACTAGGTGGGGACTTTGGTAGAATGGCTCCAGTCTGCAGATCAGTCTCATAGTGGTGGCAATAGCTATTATGTATGGTGGGAACAAATGAAGGCACTTCTTTCTGACATAACAGAAACAATGACAGGGTAATCTGCTGAATGATTGCAAGGTCTGTACTACAGCATTCCGATACTGGAATAATGAAACTACTCATACAATCTGCAACCATAAATACATGAATTTTCAACATGCTGGTCACTGCTGCCAGCTTATCCCTGCATCTTCAGGTGTTATAGTAAAAGGCAATACCTATGACACTTTCATACTTTTTAACACTGTTAAAACCTTGATGTTCAGTCAATGACTGGCTGTAAACTTCTTTTTTTATCTAATGGCTGAAAACTAGTATAAATCTAGCTTTGCTTAGCCATGCACCAAATACCTAAGCATCGCAAATCTCACTCTGTTGGCTAAATGCTTGGGTATATAAGCATCTCATCTGTTAGAATAACTGCTTCTGTACAGGTTCTCAGGCTTTGCAAGTGATATGTGCTTGCTGTTAGTGAATGGAGACATTATATACAGTATTTGCCGATCTATAAGGCATACCATCAATAAATGCCTGCTAAACCGTCTAGGTTCATATATAAGGCGCACTGGATTATAAGGATGAATGACCAGCAGGTGGCAGACCTGTGCACAGTTGTCTGTAAGGTTCATATATAAGGCGCACCTTTGATTTCTGAGAAAATCTAGGGATTTTTAGTGCGCCTTATAGTCTGAAAAATACGGTACTTTAAAGAATTGCAGACGTTTACAGAACCTGACATATTACCTCTATCTGCATAAAAGAGAACAACCTATTTAAAAAGCGTAGCATCCCACTCATGGGATGGCATGCAGTTTACACATTAGTGATGGCCACGCTACCACAGGTGCAACACAGATTTTCTCTCACATTTAGATGCTTTCAGAAAGTGGCTGCGCTATAATCCTAAAGGGATTGTAAATAGTAGTCATAGATCCATTTGCACAACAGAGACTGTAATATAAAACTATTTTACTGTAGCATATAACATGATAAAATTAATAAATAATCGTCCAATTAAAAATAGAAGTTTAAAAAAAAAAAAAGTCCTGCCGGCCGCTGCCTCCTCCTTATACAAGAATGTGTCCAGTTCTCTCACAGATTTTCAGAACCTTCATCCAGCAGAAAGTCTTGTATCTCCTTTCTCATCTCCATCCTAAACCACAGGGATGAAGAGGTAAATTAGGACTTCTGATCATAGTGAGGGCACTGTACATTCTACAAGTAACTGGGCCATAGTCCCCTGATATTAAGCTCAACGTGTAGCTTATAACGTAGATTAGACATTCCAAGTTTCCTCACCTGCGTCTCCTGTGCTCAGCCTCTTGCAGGATATATGGAGGGAAGGTGCTGACAGATACCTAGTACAAAGACAACATGAAAAGGGTCCCACTAACAATATATTTTCACTTCATAATAAAGACAATTACATCTAAACCACACCCGTTATTCCTTTAGCTCTAGAGTGTACTACACCCCAGTTGGGTGGAGATTGGAAGGGTAAAGCGCTCCTCACCCTTCCCATCTCCATAGAGAGCTGGGAGGCTGCCCCACAATACGAGCCAAACCTTCTTTTGTGGTGCAGCCACCCTGCTATGTTGCAATGAGACACCGGATGTAATAGACCTCTTGAGGGGCTGTGATCTGGATGCAATTTGTGAGGCCAGATCACAGCCCAATACCGTTGTAGATTTAATGTGGAAAAGATTTATAAACAAATGAATACAGAAGAATTTAAGAATGGTTATGCGGCAGCAAATGTCTGCCATTGCCAGCCTTGTGCAACCTATCCCCAGGCTGATACCCCCATCCTGACCACTGCTGTGTACTTGCTACACATTGAAACTTATTCTGTAGCAGCCGCACAGCAGTGGTCAGGACGGGAGCGCGGGCCTCTGTAAGAAGGTGACAGACTGTGCTATGGGTGAACAGAAGCACCATAGGAGGGAAGTGTCAGAGGTTTGTTTTTATAGCCCCCATTATTATTTTATTTATTTTTTTTTTTAAAGCTGGGACAACCCCTCTAAGTGATTAGAAAACTAGAGCCACCAGTGTGGTGGCACTGCAGAGAAAACCAACCTACGCCACACATTTGATTTGGTGAAGTTCCCAGCAGCAGGAACTCCACGTTTTCAGATTAGAGATCACTGACATGCACTAGTTTTTGAACAAGGTTGTGAATTCAGAAAGTTTGTCAATGGTTTGAAAAACAGTAAATTCATCCATTACAAACCCAACAAAGGCATACATTAAGGCCATCAGTTACTATTGGGCACGTTCAAACCGCGCTGCTTGCACCCTGCTTTAAGCTGCCATATGCCCACAGCACATTTTCTATGGACAGACGTAGGTGATGCTTATCCACCAATATCAAACAGACTGCAATCAAGGCCCTAAAGGGCATTTACCACCAGGATTAAGGACTGTATGCAAATGAGCCTGAGGGGCTCCAGGCTCCATAGATGTTACAGGCCCTCAGACTAATTTGCATAGAGTCTTTCATCCTGGTGATAGATGGCTGTTAAGCTCCATTTATTTCAATACAGCTGAGCTGCAATACCTGCACAAACTATGGTCAGGTGTGACGCAGCCAACCTCGGGGGGTCCGAGCTGTTTATATCAGCAGGCTCGGACCTTTCTAAATCTGAGAAATTTGTGAGCCCATGAATTTTGGCTATTGGCCTAAGATTCCACTTACCACATCCTTGACAGTCACTCTGCAACTGTAGCACAATAAAGGCAAGACGTCTT
Organism: Engystomops pustulosus; assembly: GCA_019512145.1. Taxonomy (NCBI): domain Eukaryota; kingdom Metazoa; phylum Chordata; class Amphibia; order Anura; family Leptodactylidae; genus Engystomops; species Engystomops pustulosus. The sequence continues at coordinate 54,282,454 of CM033649.1, forward strand.
GTGGCCTGGGAACACTAGAGCTGACAGACATTGGTTGTAAGTAAAGATCAGCATTGTGGCTTTACACATGAGCATAGCTGTTAAGCCAATCATAAACTAGACAACAAAGTGCAACATTCACCTGCTGGAACAAGACGTTGACCTGTCACAACACTGTCCTCTGTTGCAGCATTTGTTCTCGGTGTCACTTAAAAGTTCAGCATTTCGGTTTTGCCTCTTTTGAGAGAGATTCTGAGATACTTGTGTAGCACAGAAGGCAGAGGCTTCACCTGTCACAAAGCATACATATAAAATACACATATACATATCACAATGAACACTTCACTTCTTCAAGAGCAACATAACTTGAGAAAGGACGGTAAGGGATTCTTGATCTAGGCTGGTTTAACTAATAGGACAAAAGAGGATTTGACCCAGAATACTTACCAACTCCTACGTCCAAAATGCACATGCAGATCAGACATCTTTCTTGTGTGACGTTTTCTTCTGCAATCTGCTTCTTGGAAATATTTAGCTTCTCACCGGTTCTAAAAGTAAAAAAAATTTTTCATGCCACAGAATAATCTATAGGACACTAACAAATTAGAGTCTTTATTAAATAGGTCTGTCCTGTGGAAAAATAATCACTATTGTTGATCTGAGGAAATGCTCCAACAACCTTTTTCATTACAAGAAAGTGACCTTGGAGATCTATCTCAAATTGTATGTAATATTCATAGGCACAGTCTGACAGGATTAAAAATATGCTAGAGAATGGATAGAACTATAATGTTCAAATCATATTATATCATTTAAATATATAATAAATACATCGAAAGTTGTGGATGTTGAAAAAAAAGGAAATCTTCAATTATTGAATGTATGGCAACACAGGAGGAGGGTACACAAGAGAAGATGAGCATTCCTGCTATGTCCGAGATAAACTTCCTGTCTCCATAATGTAATCTAATGTAAGATGTTAAACTATGTAAATTCTATTTGGCAGTAAGATATCCATCTGTAACCCCCCCCCCCTTCACTAGATAAAACCTTTAAAATACCAAAGAAAGCTGCAATCTGAACCAATGACCACTGCCCCCTACATTATTATTGCATCTCCCTTAATAGGGGTTGGGTGAGGTAAAGCGGTGACCCCACCCCCATTATGCAATGTTACAGAGAGCATATATAGTGGATATGCCTTTGATAAGACAGCACATCCAGCTTTGCCTAGAAATATTTGGGCTTCAATATTTAGTAAAGTATTTACCTGTACATTGTGCTGACTGTGGATGGGAAGTCTGTCTGCAGCTTGGTGATGAAAGATTCAGAGAGGTGCTGGATACTGCTATTTTCAGGAGCCTAGAAATAAAAATCCAAACATCCTTATTAGCCATCAGGGTGAACAAGAAGCCCCAGCTGTAGAGAACACCATTCTTCTGCAAAAGTTCAAGAAAAGGACAAAGGCGGCAATTTTTTGGTTATCCATGACAATTCCTGGTGGAGTTGGACCTTGAAACGGTGTTTAATTTTAGTACCTCATGCCAGCGAGCTTAATGCACTCTTTGAGCTTGGAATGATGAAGGCAACAGCTAATGGCACATTAGTGAGGCAAATTGCATTAATAGTAAGAGCGCAGCGCAAGCTGGGTCCTGGTGTGCATGGAGAGGGTTTGCGGGCCGAGCCCTCTCCATAGCCAGTAAGTCTTTTCTGCATATTGCAGCAAAGCCTTACCGGTAACACCCGCGATCGGTGCCAGCACCGATCATGGGTTTTTTTCCTGGCGATCGTGCACGCCATCTTGTCGCGGATCGTTGCTCCCCGTGACGTCATCAGGGAGCGGCAATCCGTCGCCATGGTAGCCTCGGGTCCTCTGAAGACCGGAGGCTACTTCTTTTTAACTCATTCATGTGCTATCAGCTCATAGTATGGCAGTATATGATAGATCAGACAACCTAGGGTTAAAGTACCCTAGGGAGCCTGAAAAATAGTAAAAATAAAACAAATAAACAGTAAAAATCTAACACATTAGGTAGCGCCGCGTCTGAAAATGCATGATCTATCAAAATATAATAACAGTAAGGTATATAATTCACTGCGTTTTACCCCGTAGCGGAAAAAAGCGCCCAAAGTTGAAAATGGCACTTTTTTGACATTTTGAAAAATATTTACAAAAATCAATCAGCCTTTACTATAGATCGCACAGTTTTATGTATTCTAGCAATGAAAATACCATCAAAAGTCGCAAAAAATGACACCATCCACAGTTCCGTACACCAAAGTATGAAAAAGTTATTGGCGCCAGAATATGGCAAAATTTAAAAAAAAAAACAATTTGTACGCGTTTTGTATACGTTTTTTCACCATTTTCACTGCATTTGGAATTTTTTTTCCTGCTTCCCAGTACAAGGCATGGAATATTAAATACCGTCACTTTGAAGTTCAATTTGTTGCGCAAAAAATAAGCCATAACACAGCTCTTTATGTGGAAAAATAAAAAAGTTGTAGATTTTTGAAGGTAGGGAGTAAAAAATGGAAGTGAAAAAACTAAAAAGGATCATGTTGTTAAGGGGTTAATGTACACTGGTTTTGTTTTTTTTGGTTGGTTTTTTTTTTTTTTTTTTATCTGGTACACGAAGTTTAATGTGCAAATTCCACAATTATGTCGGACTTGCTGACATAAATGTGACAGCCAGTGCGAATATGCACTCCCAACACCCCTTTAGGAGAAGAGTATTGTGTCTCGGCGCACATAGTGCAGCCGCGAAACAATACTGGCAGAAACACTACATGAATACATATGCTAGCAGTTTGCACATTACTATATGCAAACTATGCCGGAATACTTGCGCAGGAACTTTTAATAAATGTGGGCCAATGCAAAAAGCATAAAAATGTCCCAGAAGATTCTAAATACAATTTTCCCCCAAATAAAGTTTTTTTTCCTGAAAAAAATATATTATAAAATACTACTGGCGCATAGAATAAAGCTAACATGATTTCAAAGCGTAACTGTAAAGTTATGATTTTACCAACTTATTTTGTGATTTCCCCCTTTAATAACGAATGGAACAACGCCCATATTGCACTGCTTGCCCTTTTTCTTTCCAAAGTTTTCTGTTCTGAAAGTGTTTGACAAAAGTTTCTCACCAGAGGTGAAATGTGTGCAGACTAATGTCTCGAAGTAATTTTAGCATTAAATCCATTTACGGTAGTTTCCCACAAGTAAATGCACTGAATACTGAATATTGTACATACAGGATTTATATGGTTACTAGCCTGCCAGTTTCCATCACATGGAGGAGCAGGGAACATGTAATTGGTGAAAGAAATTATAAGTAAACCAGTTATATGAAGTGTAAAGTCTATGCAGTGTGAGTACTAAGGCTTAAAAGCTTATCTGCATAGGTGGGGGAGAGGAGCAGCATTGGGTGCAGAGAGAGACAGAAAGTTCAGTAGAATCATACTGGGATTGAGGGACTGGTGGGGAACAGGTGAGATCTTGTACCTCCCTATTCTGTGCAGGAGAATAGTTAATCAGTGAAAAATCACTGTAGTCAGGAACAGAAAAAAAGTCTGTCCGTATGCTAAAATGGCTCCTGTGGGAAAAAAAAACTAATGTGAAAAAAAAGCCAATGTGAACCCCCTTCCCCAAGTCATACGTTTCTTTAAGGAACGAGGGGGGACTTGGTCTCCCCAATTTTTCCAAAGCTACAGTTTGTCTTCCCACCTGGTGCATTTTCTTTACTGGTATAGATCACAATTAGACAAATCGTGGAATAGAGCTGCTCCCCTTAGTATCTGATTATTTTTACACTTTTACACTAGCAGCACTGCTACATCTCGGTTCTCACAGATGTGTGCCTGCCTCCTCTCTCTTCCTGAATCACTTATCTTCTTGTAGTTTGTAGCTTCTCTCTGCTCACAATGTGCTGGCAGGAAGTGATGAGTGTCTGTGAACTCTGTACTAGGACTACAGGCACAAAAAGATGGAAATCTCAGCTCCACTCTGTCACACAGGAATCCAAGATGGGGGTCCCCGACACCAAGTCAAAGTTACAGGGTTGTGTCTAGGGGCAACTGATAATTGTGTACGCAAGGACTGATAGAGACAGCTTAGATTTTTCTGTATTTTTGTTAATAACCGTGAATTAGTGAATGTGTTATTTTGTTATTCTGAGTATATATAAGAAACTTGTCTTCGTGGGATTACCCCTTTAAAAGGTGTAGAAAGTTCATGTAGTTCTGAGAAACATGGGCGCTCATGAAATTCTTGAGTGGTAATCTTGGGGTATTAGTTAAAGGAGTTGTCCCATTGTAGCAAGTTAGCTTGCTGATCGGTTGGGGTCGCAGTGATGGGACCCCCACTGATCATGAGAAAGGGGGTTAGATGTACCCCTGTCACACCCCGAGATAACAGAAGCAGCCGGTCACGCATGCATGGGCTGCCCATCTCTATGGAGCTGACTGAGATTGGCAAAGTACGGTGCTTCGTCGGCTCCATAGAGATTACCAGGGCGGTCCATGCTTGCTTGACCTACTGCTACTGTCTTGCATTAGGGTAACTGTACACTTGGCATACTGCCTGCATGGCAAATATGTGGGTCATATGCTATGTGTGCAGTTACCCTTAGCTGATATAAATGCCTCATGGTACTTTAAGCTTTTAAATGTAAAAACTGAAAAATGTAAAAAAAGATTCCCCTTTGATTTAATTTTTTTTTTTTTTCCCTCTTTCCAGATTTACTAAACTACATGGTTGCTTCATGCAAAGAATCATTATCAACTACTGTGCGGTGAAGCTTTGTTTTATTTCCAAAATGTGATGGAAATTGTCATGGATTGTTGTAGTATTGTTGTATATACTGCAAAATAAATTCAGTTTGAACCTCAATCTATTTTTATGTGTAGCTTAATTAACTGTGTGGTAGTAAACTATCATAACAGTCCTTTTAATCATTGTAGGTTTTTTTTCATCATAAGAAACTGGTGAGTAAAATGTACATTTGGGCATGTGAAGTCCCCTAAGCTTAACCCCTTAATGCCGAAGCCACTTTTCACCTTCCTGACACGGCCCATTTTTTTCAAATCTGCCCTGTGTCACTATAAGTGGTTATAACTTTGGAACGCTTTAATTTATCCAAGTGATTTTGAAATTGTTTTCTCGTGACACATTGTACTTCATGTTAGTTACAAAATTTTGGTGGTATGTTTTGCATTTATTTATGAGAAAATCAGATATTTGGTGAAAATTTGGAAAAATTCTCAATTTTCGAAATTCAAGATGTTCTACTTTTTCCACACATGAGTCATAACACCAGAAAATGTAATAACCGACATTCACCAAATGTCTACTTTATGCCTCCGTGGTTTTTTATACATACTATCATTTTTGTAGAATGTTATGGGGCTTTGAACGTTAGGTGCGATTTTTCACATTTTCATAAAAAAAGCAAGACCCTGCTATTGAAGGACCTGCTCAGGTTTGAAGTCACTTTGAGAGGCCTAAATAAAAGTAAAACCCCATAAATTACCCCATTATAGAAATTACACCCCTCAACGTAGGTAAAACAACTTTTATGAAGTTTGTTAACCCTTTAATTGGTTTACAGGGGTTAAAACAAAATCGGATGCAATTTTGAAATTAATTTTTTTTGTGACTAAATTAATGTGTTTTACATAAAATGTACAAATTCTCAGTGGATAAAATACCAAAACGCTCCACAAAATTTGATACCCAATCTCTCCCATGTATAATAATAACCCATATGTGGTGGTAACCTGCTGTATGCACACACGCCAGGGCATTGAGGGGGGAGCTGCTCCTTTGAGAGCAGATTATGCATTGTCACTTTATAATGGCTATACAATCTTTATTTTTTTGGCAATTTGGACATATAAAGGCTTATTTTTTGCGACATGAGATGCACCTTACAAATACTTCATTTTATGTAGCATTTTGATGAGATTTTATTAACTCTTTTTAATGTATGGAGGAAAAGAAAATTGTCAATTTTGGGTTTCTTTTTTTTTTGTATATTTTGGGGGTCGTACACCGTACACTAAAAATACTAATATTTTTATTCTCTAGATCACTACGATTACGGTGATACCTCATCTATATAGTTTTTTATATATTTTACAGGAAAAAAACAAATATAAAGAAAATCTCATTTGTTTTTGCATCGCCATCTTTTCGGAGCTATAACTTTAATATTTTTTGGTTGACAGAGCTAGTTTAGGGCTTATTTTTTACGTGTTGAGTTGTCCTTTTCAGTGGTACCATTTTGGTGCACAACTTTTTTTTTTTTTATCACTTTTTGTTTTTACGGCGTTCACCGTACGGGTCCAATAATGTTTCCGACTTATTGTACAGATTGTTACGGACGCGGCGATACCAAATATGTGGGGTATTTTGGTGATTTTCAGGTTTTTTCACTTTATTAAATGTGTATAGGGAATGTTTGTGTTTAGGGGACTTTAACTTTATTTAATTCTTTTTATTCAAAAGTGTGTTTAATTAGTGTTTTTCACTTTTTTTCTTTACTTTTACAGGTTACAGT
>CM033649.1:54295380-54325323 GCA_019512145.1 Engystomops pustulosus
ATACAGTACGCACGCATCTGCCTCAATAGCCAAGCCTCATCATCTAACAGATACGCACGCAGCTTGCATCAGATAAATCACGACCTTTGATCATATACGACGACGCGCTAGCTCGCATAATCTATACGATACGCACGGCAGCATTGCATCATCTATTACAGATAGCACGCTGCTCAGCCTCTATGATCCCCAGCCTGAATCTTATACAGATACGCACGCAGCTCTGCATACTATACAGATACGCACGCAGCCTGCATCATTATACAGATCCGCAGCAGAAAGTCTGCAATCATCTATACAGATACGCAGCAGCTCTGTCATCATACAATACGCACGATGCACTGCTACGAACCAGCCTCTGCATCATCTATACAAGAACGCACGCAGTCTGCATCATCTATACAGATAGCACGCAGCTTGCATCATTCTATACAGATACGCACCACGCAGATCATAAGATACGACATCACATACTATACCGATACGACGCAGTATCTGCCATCTTCATGCGCGCACGCACGCAGCTCTGCATCATTACATGCGCGCGCACGCCACGCAGCTCTGCATCATTCATGCGCGCGCCACGCACGCAGCTCTGCATCATTCATGCGCGCGCACGCACGCAGCTCTGCCACTCATTCCCCCCATGCGCCCGCACGCAGCTACTGCATTCATTCATACGCGCAACCGCACGGCGCCAGCTCTGCATCAGTCATGCGCGCGACAGCCGCAGATGCGAATCATTCAGCGCGCACCGAACGCCAGCTTCTGATCATTCATGCGCGCGCACCCCCCAAACCACACGCAGCCTTTCTGCATCATTCATGCGCGCGCACGCACGCAGCTCTGCATCATTCATACGCGCGCACGCACGCGCTCTGCTCATTCACTGCAGAGAGAGCCGCCAGGGGTACAGGTACTGTATTTTTCAAACTATAGACACTTCTTAATATAGACGCACCCCAATTTAGGCTTCAAAAAAAAGGAAAATATATTTTACATTAATTAAAGTATTCTGTTGGTTGCACTAAAGCACAGTACACGCAGCGCTGCAGATCTATACAGATACGCACCATCGCAGCATACATAGCACGAGCTGCATGATCTATACAGATACGCACGCAGCTCTGCATGATCTATACAGATACGCACGCAGCTCTGCATTATCTATAACAGATACGCACGCAGCTCTGCATGATCTATACAGATACGCACGCAGCTCGCATCATCTATACAGATACGCACGCAGCTCTGCATCATCTATTCACCAGATACGCACGCAGCTCTGCATTCTATACAGATACGCACGCAGATCTGCATCATTATTACAGATACCACGCAGTCTGCATCATCTATACAGATACGCACGCAGCTCTGCTCATCTATACAGATACGCACGCACTGCATCATCTATACAGATACGAACGCAGCAGCTCTGATCCATCTAGTACAAGATACGCACGCAGCTCGCATATCTATACAGATAGCACGCGCTCATGCCATCTATCTATCAGATACGCACGCACTCGCTCAATCATAACAGATAAGCACGCAGCTCTGCATCATTGTACCAGATACGCACGCAGCTCTGCATCATCTATTACCGATACGACACGCCAGCTCAGTCTCATCTTCATCCGCACAGCACGCAGTCTGCATCATTCACCGCACGCACGCAGCTATGCATCATTTCATCGCGCGCAGTCACGCACGCAGCTCTGCATCATTCATGACGACGCGCACGCAGCTCTGCATCATTCATGCGCACGCACGCAGCTCTGCATCTTCATAGCGACACGCAACGCGCGCAGCTCTGCGATCAATCATGCGCGCACGCACGCAGCCTCTGCTGCATTCATGCGCACGCACGCAGCTCTGCCATATTCATGCGCGCGCATCCACGCAGCTCTGCATCATTCATGCGCGCCGCACGCACGCAGCTAGATCATTCATGCGCGCGCACGCACGAGCATCTGCATCATTCATCAGAGAGAGCCGCCAGGGGTTACAAGGTACTGTATTTTTCAAATACTAAGATACTCTTTAATAGGCGCACCATGGTAAGGAAATATCTATAAGATTTGTTGTTACAGCACGACGCAGTCGCAGTATACAGTCCGCAGTGTCTAAGTCAGAGCTTGAATCTATACAAAGACGAGCTAGATTCAGATACCGCAGCTGATGATTTACAGATGAGAGCAGCCTGCTCATCTAAGAACGCATTCGAAGTTGTTTCATAATAGACAGATACCACGCAGCTCTGCCATTGATCTATACAGATACGACGCCAGTCTGCCATATCTATACAGATACGCCACAGCTCTGCCATGATCTATACAGATACGCACGCAGCATTCTGACATATTTGTATACGGCAGCCGCAATACGCACGCGAAGCTCTGACATTCATCATACCGATACGCACGAGCTCTATTCATGCCGCAATGCTATGCATCATTCTCGGACGCACGCAGTCGCATCATCATGCAAGTAGCGCGCAGCAGCTTGCATCACTTCACGACGATACGCAGCAAGACTGATCACTATCGATGCCGCGTCGCATCACTACAGAACGCACGCGCTCATGCATCATGTAAGATACGACGCAGCGCTGAACACCACGCACCAGCTCTGACAGTCATCCGCACGGACGCAGCTTGCAATCATTCATACGAGCACGAGAACTAATGTTATTGGAGCGCACGCAAGCTCTGACATCATTTCATTGAGCGCGCGCCGCAAGCAGCTCTGCATCACTTCATGCGCGCGCACGCAACGCAGCTCTGCATCATTCATGCGCTGCCACGCCGCAGCTCTGCATCAATCATCGCAGCGACGGAGAGCCTGACCATCCATGCGCGCGCCACGCAGCGACATCAAGCGCAACGCACGCTCGCAATCCTTCTCTCATTGCGCCGCTCCAAAGCAGCAGCTCCTGCATCATTCAGCACGAACGCAGATCAGCATATGCACGCACGCAGTCTATCCAATTCATGCAGCGTCGCGCACGACCACTCGACGCAGATGCATCCAGACCAGCAGCATAAATGTCATTCATAGCGCCACGCACCGGTCTACACATATCTCCCTACGCACGCAACTCCACATCATCGCGACACTGCCGACGCAGCTATGCACATCATGCGCGGCACGGACGCAGCTCTGATCATTCATGCGCACGCACGCAGCTCTGCATATCATACATGCGAGCACAGCACTGGACCGAGCGCAGCGAGAGCTACGGCAATCATAATGACGCGCCAGCGCGCACGAAGACTCTGCATACATTCATGCTTTTTGGGGGGGGGGGCGAGGGGGTTGTGATGGCGGAGCGGCGCGCCGCACGCAGCTCTGCACATTAATGCGCCGCACGCCGCATGCTATGCCGCATCACAAGCAGGGCGCGCATCCATCATATCATGGCAGCGCACGCAGCTGCGTATCTATGCGGCGTACAGGCTCGGATGCACATTCATAGCGCGCGCACGACGCGCAGCTCTGCATATCATAATGCGCGACGCGCCGCAGTCTGATCATTCATGGCGCACGCACGACAGCTTTCGCACATTCTTTGCGCGCCACGCACGCAGTTCTGAATCAGTCATGCGCGCGGCACAGCACGCGCTCTGCATCATTCATAGCGCGCCGCACGCATGATTCACAGCGCGGCACGACAGCTTGCATACATTCATGCGCGGCGCACGCACGCAGACTCAGATATTCATGCTGGCAGCACGCAAGCAGCTCTGTGCCATCATTCATGGGGCACCGCGCATGCATCAGCGCGCCACCACAAGCTCTGCATCATTCAATCGCGCGCGCACCGGACGCAGCTCCTGCCTATTCATTGCGCCCATCGGACAGCGATCAGCATACCGCACGCCGCACGCAGCTCTGCCATAGTACATGCGCGGCACCACACGGACGCAGCTCTGCATCATTCATCGCACGCACGTCAGCTCGACATCATCGACCCTACCCCGCACCCCCGCACGCACACAAGGCCCTCTGCCATCATCATGCGCGCATGCGCGCAGCTCTGCATCATTCATGCGCGCACGCGCGCAGCTCTGCATCATTCATGCGCACGCACGCAGCTTGCTGCATCATTCATCCGAGCAGACGCGAGCCCGATCATCATCCGCGCACGCACGCAGCTCTGCATAATTCATGCGCGGCCCGAGCACGACAGCTCTGACATTCATGCGCCGAGCGCACGCAACCAGCTCGCATCATTTCATGGCGCGCACGCCGAGCTCTGCATCAATCATGCGCGCACGCACGCAGTCTGATCATTCATGCGGCGCAACGCACGCAGCTCTGACTTCATTAGGCGCACCCATGCATCATGCGCGCACGCAAGCCAGATTGCATCATTCATAGCGCGCCGCCGCAACGCAGCTCTGCATTTTCATGCGGCGCGCCACGACAAAGTTGCATCATTCATGAGCCGCACGCACATCAGTCTGCCCATTCATGCGCGCACACGCACGCACGCAGATCTGCATCATTATGCACGCGCACGCAGCAGCTCTGCACATCTTCATGCGCGCACGGCACGGCAGCTCGCATCATTCATACGCACGACGCACGAAACTCTGCATCACTCTATTACAGATACCAAGCAGCTTTGCATTATCATCTTACAGATTACACAAGCAGCTTGGCCATATTCATACAGGACAAGCCGCACGCAGCTCTGCATCATTCATACACACACGCACCCGGCTCGCATCATTCATACACACACGCACACAGCTTTGCATCATTCATACGCACGCAGCTTTGCATCAGTGCTGGACCCTCCTGACCTTCGGTCTATAAGACGCAGGCACTTTTTAGCAAGATTTTTTTCTTGCTAAAAAGTGCCTCTTATAGTCCAAAAAATACGGCAAAAACCCTGCTAGCAGGCAAACAACTGCTGATATCTATATTAGCTCAGTGCAGAGTTGGGCAAAATATTTTATACTTTTACAGCTGTTCTGGCTGAAGTGGCAGCCTGGGTGTCCTTAGATGACTCTGAGTGCAATAGGTTTGCCGCCACTGATCTATACAATCTATAATTAATATTTAGAAAGATATACATTACATTCAGTTCACAGAATGGAACTGAATGAATGGTTTGATTTCTCATGAGCTTAATCTGCGAATGTTATTAGTCATTAGAGAACCTGAGGTTGTGTGAACAAGGGCAGAACTTGACAGATGGTGCCGAAACCAGGGAACTACACTCGAGGAGCTGAGAGGGCCCCCAGACCGGCAATCAAAGGGTGCTTTCTGGCCATTCTCTGGACCGACCTGAGCCTGATCAACTCCACTGAACAAGGCAAGTTCATTGATTTATTTATTTATTTATTTATTTTTTAATCTTTGTCTTACCTGTGACGTTGGTCCAGTGTTTGAGTTAGTTGCACTTCTGAGCCTCTAAGCCTAAGTGACAGGTCTAGGACTCTGCTGTGTAGCTCCAAGAATTTATATGTTGTTATAGTGTCACTGCCAACAGTATTTTTGCATCTAGATTTGTATTTCTTTTCACACAGTAAGGGAAATAATATGTGTGGTAAGTATTGCCACCATGTGTCCATCTTTCTTCAAGTGTACATACACTAGGTATACTCTCAAAGAGTAGAACAGTAGTCTAGATGTTCTGTTTTTATATGTTTATGACCTAGCCACCTGACCTGATTTAAAACCTGATCTAAACTTATATTGTCCCTTGTGTGTTTTTTTTAGCCCAGAGAGCTGATTCAAGATCAAGGTTCTTATGTTATGTATAACCACTGTTTTTCCCCAGGTTTATTCTAGAGACAGTTTAGACCTCAGAAATATCAGTAAAACTCCATATAAATAATTCTAAAAAGACCAGTGATCCAAGGTCACCAACATTGAGAAGTACTGGCTCTAAGCCAAGGACAGTAAAGGAAAATTATAAAGGCTCATGGCTCATTATTGGAGTAATCGAACAACAACTACAGGATTCCTTATCTTCAGACGAGTTTTCCCAACTCAAGGAACGACTATCCAAACTCTTGAAGGAACATCGTACAACAGTGGAGGACACCAAGAGAAGAAGGTTTCTAAGGGACACCAAGGATTGCAAAGCCAAGAGGGTCTACAGATTGGAGGAAGGATATTTCCGATTCGGACAACGACGCAGCGGATCATCTTCGAGAGATTCCTCATACACAGATTCTGGTCTGGAAAATCAACTTTCCCAACACTCTTTTTTAAGCACATGTGGAAGACCAAGGTCTCGCAGACGAGGAGGGGCAGAAAGCATCAGAACCTACGGGGACCCAATGACGACCAGATCGCAGGTAGGACAAATCCCTTTGACCCCACACAGTCATTAGTTGTCAACATCTCCTCCTACTCCTACTCCTTTTGTCCCGCTTACCAGCTGAATACATTCCAGCTAGAGATCGACCTATAAAGGTTCTACAGGAACCTTAGACTACAGGCCCATTTCCAGAACTCATCAGAGAGTCCGAACACAAAGGGAGCTTCATCCTCTATGTGTATCAGTGCCAAAGATCTTGGACTGAAATCTAAGAGCTCATATATGCCCCCCAAATCCTGTGCCCCAGTAGAAACCTATATACAATTAGTATCCAGGGATTTAGAAAAATTTCGCCACGGTTTCCAGCTGGGCAGATTCAGGACCCATTCCAACATGAGGCCACTTGACCACCAAGCACTTAGATCTCTGATGGACAACAAACATTAAGTAATCAATTCGGCAAACAAAGGGGGAACCCTTGTCATTATGGACAAAAAATAACTACATTAACGAGGCCCTTAGACAGCTTAATGACAGTGAGGTTTACGCCAAGATTCCAGGTGACCCGGTCTTCCAGGTTAAAGACAAAATCCACACTATCCTTAAGGATACTGTCAGGCACCATTGATTATCAGACAGTGAAATTCCTCACCAATCCCCATCCAGTGACTCCCGTCTTCTATACACTGCCAAAAATACACAAGACCCACTATAAACCACCAGGGAGGCCTATAGTAGCCTCGACTGACTCCATTCTGTCACCACTATCCATCCTCCTAGAAAAAGTCCTCACCCCCCTCATAAAGAAATCTGACTCATTCTTACTATACATCATCAATATTCTTGGTCTTCACTGAAGATAATCTGTCTAATCGGCACTTGCAGACCCCTAGGAATCCTCTTAACCTTGAGGTATTCTGCGAGGGTCGCACAGTGCAATTCGTAAGTCGACGCATTTGAGACACGTTACATTTACCCAAATCCACTATACATACAGAACTCCATAATAAGGACTATTTCACGTGTCAGACAAACTTCGCCGTCTACATCATTAAATGCCCACGTGGACTTGTATGCATTAAGGAACGGATGGGACAACACAAGTCCACCATTCGTAATAAGAACTTGCTACTACCCTAACCAGCTCATTTTGATGCAATGCATCACAACTTGGCACAGCTCAAATTTCAGGTTATTGAGAATGTACCCCCATTGAGAAGGGGTGGTAACAGTATCCAGCTGCTGAAAAAGCGTGCGGCATACTGGATCCACAACCTACAAACACTTGAACCAAGAGGACTTAATAGAGAATACGATGTACACAGTTTCATCTAATTCCCTTAGTGTTACCATGTTCTGTGCGTAATGTGAATGTATATGTTATATTTTCTAATTACTTCTATCCTTTTTCTACAGAGATGATAAAATACGTTCGACTTTAGTGATGGGAAGACTCGACACATAGCACAAACAGCAGCACATCCCTGTTAGGCTACATGTATCCACTGCCGTGGCCCCCATTTCTGTACTATACATCCTCTGTATAAAGAATATTCTTGTAGGAACCCCAGTCCATTCGTGACACTCTTATATTATGTGCCTGCACACTATACATGTTGAACCTCAAGACATGAACACTCCTGGAAGCGCGTGCGCACATAATCTGGCCGCGCGCCTAATTTGTTGCACCGTGTGCCCAATTTATCGCACCTTGCCCATATTATTACGTCATTCTACCGCGCCCCTAGGGGATGTACTTCCTGCTTATATACCCAGCACACGGCATCAAACACTAGCGCATTCCATGGTGTGCAGTAGCACAATTCCCAGCGCCCTCTACAAGTACCTGTTTTTTTCATCTTGCCTTGGTAAGCACTTTCCTGAACCTCTTGCCTTACAGAGATAGTTTTAAACCTATCTTCTATGTATCCCAATGTCCTATACCAGCAACAAGGAGCTTGTATTGTCTTATTATATTGTCCTATCCTATACTTTGTCTCTGTACCTTTTGACACAGGTCTATTATGCATTACCTATATGATGACCCCTGCGATTTGGTCTCATACTCACTTTATAAGCACCAGTTTCTGTCTTCCTACTACAATATATGGTGTTTTCATGTTATTTATCTCTTTACATTTTTGAAACTTGTAAATTGATCCTTTTGTATACATGTTGTAACCTAGTCCACTGTTATATTACCATTATGGTTACTAATTATATGTTTATGTATATTTCTGTTTACAGAATTTGACAAAGGCCATACAGGCCGAAACGTCATACGCCATTGCGTATTTTCGTAACTTGAAGATATTTAAATGCATATTGAAACATACCAGAGTGCTTGATCCTAATTTGTATACAGTATCTTGGGGTAGGATCCCTGGATCAGTTGCACCTACATTACTAGGTTGTGCAGCCTGAATATATTATCTACAAGATGGTCCTACATCTGCATACCTGGGATGAAATCCGGATTACAGCATATTGCAGCCAAGGGTCTATGTGCTGATGCTAGAGTCTGGGGTACATTTACTTACCCGTCCGGAAGAGATCACAGAAAGTGCACTGTCTGAGGATCATGCACTCTGCCGCAATTCACTAAGATCGTGCGCCAGATATCCTGCATGTGTCGCTTTCACGCTCCGGTCCACCTTCTTGTGGTACATGTAAGTGCTTGTTCTTGCGACACAATTTTAAAGTTAAATCCAGCGCTCAGTCCGAATCAGTCAGATCGTCCGATGGCCTGCCCCTTGATTTTGGTCGCATGGAAGCCAACACAGCTGTGCCAGAATCTGATCGCGTGTGACCACAATCCCCTGTTAAATATCTGTCATAGCCGCGCAAGACTCAAAAATGTCAGAAAGTCCTGCAGGATGTCACCGAAGAAAGAAGACAGGTGTGGAACAGAAGAAGTACCGCCTGGCGCTCGGGCCCGCCGGAGGGTTGATTTACAAAAGCCCTACTAGAACAACTGTATGTGCCACCGAGAATAAACAGGTGTTGAGCCAGAAGAGTAGCCGCGCTGCGCATCGGGGCCGCCGGAGGGTGAGTATAAAAGTTAATTTTTTTTTATTGCTGTATTGACTCGTGTATAAGCCGAGGTGAGGATTTTCAGCACATTTTTTGTGCTGAAAAACTTGGCTTATACACGAGTGTATACTACGGTAAGTGAATGAAATCTGGTGCAGAGAACTGAATCATGAAAGATAAAATGAAGTAAAATAAAATGGATAATAAAGATTATTATCTGTCATATTCCTAGCAATGAAGTAGTAAATAGGTTGTGAAATTTATGACAAATTGACCCCCTGAACACTTAGATAGTAATGTGACAATGGTCAGGAATGAGACAAATTAATCGGGACAACAAAAATCAAACTGATGCATATGATGTGTAATGACATACATGGTAAAGAACAAGATGGTATGAGACCAAAAAATGAAAAAAGTAAGCACATACAAATGAAAATATATGTGAAACAATGAAAAGTGAAATGTACAAATGAGAACATATGTGTGTGGACGATACATGAAGCGTAGTGGCAAAAACGTGAAAAATATTAAAATATAATTAAAATATAACTTTTAATATATATAGATAAAAGGAACCACGTTCAAGGACATGGTACTAGTCAAAAACCACTCATTTGTGAGAGTATCATTAGGTAGAACCACAGGAACGGACGACAGTGCGCCGCACCAGAACATAACTATTTACAGCAACAACACGCAAGAGCATATAGAAGCCACAGGTAATAATGTAAAAACACCAGTATTGGGAGTATAAAAAGGTTGGATCTCACCCGTCTTCTTCCAGGGACAGCTGACGTAGGAACTTGCTGAGTTCAGTGATGACCTACTAGTCCCTAGTATAGCTGAATACCTGGCCCCCTTTGTATTGCTCCCGGCTCGTCCGTTCCTGTCGTTCTTCTCTCATTAGGTACTCTCACAATTGAGTAGGTTTTGACTAGTACCACCTCCTTGAACGTGGTTCCTTTTATCTATATCTATTAAAAGTTATATTTTAATTATCTGTGTCATTTTGCTAAATTTGTATTATCAATGTGATGCCGTGGTCTACTGCTGGTCCTACACATGTTACTTACAGGTTTCAGTAACTTTGGACAGGCTGTCTACTCCATTTAACTACATCAATAGACAGGGCATCTCCAGATGTTATATGTTTTGTCTCAGTTTTGGTCAGCTCTACTAATTGTGTTGTTTGTTTACACTTTGTAGACATTATGGATCTTAGGTCACGAGAGGACTTGTGGTGAACAATAATTGATCGTGCCCTACAAGGTGACATCACAGTGGCAGAGACTGAAATGCATGGATATTGCCACATTGGAAAGCACCTGAAAATCAACATTCCATTGATGTGTGAAGGTGTGGTGGAATAAAACATTTCTAGAAAAATATATTGAATCGCATCTTGTTACTAGGGGCTTGCGCATCCAACACTTTCTGTCTTTTCCTGTAAAAGATGCTACCTTCATCATGCAATGGTAAGAGATCTGTGCTGCCTCCTCTAAGAAGCTTTTGGTATTATTAACAGAACTGGGTGAAGGGGCATGGCCAGAACCGAGCTGAGCAGACGTGTGCCGCCGAGCTCCCGGTTCCCATAATCCTATCCCTGAAGGCTGGCAGCCATCCTTACCCTCCTGTCTTCCTCTCCACAGCGGACAGGCTCAGGACACCGTCCTCTGCAGTTGGCGGCGATATCTGAGCTGCCGCCCAGGTAGTTCCGCCGGACTCCCTCCTCAGCCTCCTGCCACGGACGCCACGTGGGATCTGGCGCGCAGTGCGCACTCCTCTACCTGCGGTAGCGGGAAATCCCCTCCGGACTGCATCCCCGGCACCACTCCTGCTTCGGACCGCGGGGTAAGAAGATCTGCCTCCAGCCCCTCCTGTGTTGCAGTTGGCCGGGTGGCAGCCCCATTCGGTAGCAGGCGGAGCCGCTCCAGTCCAGAGTTCATCCCATATCGGGGGTCCGGCCTCCCTCCATTAATCCCTGCCTGAGTGGGAGATCAGGCCACTGTTGTGCCCACCTGCATCCTGCTGACACACATGCCCTGGACCCCCATAGCTGCTCCAGCACTGCACACTGACCTTGCTCCAGGACTTAATCCTTACACTGCTGGCAAATCCAAGGAGAAGGCAGGACTGCGCTTTCACCGCCCTTGGCTACTGGTTCTGGGGATCTCCTGCCTGTGTACAATATCCGGAACTGTCCTGCAACTTGGTGGCCCCAGTGTGCCTCTCTCTCATTGGGCTCTATTTTATATTAACCCTTCCAGGCCGAATCTATTACCATTGGCAATAGGAGAAAGACAGCCAAACTATCTAAAGCAGCAGGTGCCTCTGCGCCTCCCTCAGACGATTAATCCATCCCAGGAAACCCCCCGCTCCTCTTCTTGGAGCCGTTACATGCTCAGGAATGCTCTACCTCACAAGCCGTGTTGGCACAGATACAAACCAAAGCTGACAAAAAATTGGGGAATTTCTCCCGCACACAGCCTTGCTCTCCGTAGGGGTCCCCGAACCCATCCCCCTCCCTCTTTGACGGCTCCCAGAGCCTGCCACAACTTGAATGCTTCTGACCCGTCTGGGGTGTTAGATCGCAAGTTTGCAGAAGTGCTGGCGGCCATAAATATGTTCCAGACTAAACTTGTTACCAAAGTGGATGAGCTCAGGCAGGAATTTGTTATACTGAGACACGACGTTCATAGAGCTAAAGGAACGTATTACAGAAACAGAGCGCAGAATATCCGAGGTGGAGGATGTCCAGAGGCCCATGCAGATCAGTGAGTTACAGTGCCAAATGTCTGCATCCGTCGACAGAGCCGACAATCTGGAGAACTGTCTGAGAAGGAACAACATCCAGGTGATCGATCTTCCTGAAAAAGTCCGATATCCTTTTTCGAAAAATGGCTCAAAGATATGCTACGCCCAGAAACTTTTTCTACTTTCTTCACAGTGGAGGGGGCTCATCGAGTGCCATCCCGTCCTGGCCCGCCAGGAGGCAATCCTAGAGCCTTCCTGGCCCAGCTGCTGCACTCCAGGGACAGGGACTCTATCCTTAGGGCGGTCCGGACCAAGGGTGAAATACGTTATGCCGATAATAGAGTATCCTTTTATACCAATTTCTCTGCATCAGTGCGAAAGCAAAGAGCCCATTTCACAGAGGTCCGTGCCCGTCTCCTAGACAAGGGATATAAATGTTCTATGATATATCCCTCAAGGCTCCGCATCGTGGATGATCAGAAGACCAGATTCTTCACATCTCCAACAGCTGCTCTAGGAGCAGCCTCCGCCTCCTGAATGATAACAGACAATATCCTTTCTTGTTCCTTTGTGGCTCATATTTTGATGTATACTTGATTTGCAGGGGCCTCTTATCCCCCTGTACCTTACATGTTTCTGACACCAGTGAAGGGCCTGAGTACAGTATAGGTGATATAGCACGTTGTTCTTGTTCTCAGTTCAAGGATATTTACTTCCCCCTTGGTCACTCGGGTCTGTTGTGTGTGTCCAACAAAAAAAAAAAAATTGTTTTGGGGGGCTGTATTAAACCCCCCCAATGTTTCCCTTCCTTTTCTCTCTCTCCCCTTAATTTTGGCTGCCTCCAATATCCTGTGGTTACATATTTACCAATGGGTTGGGGTCCCGGGACAAACGGTGTGGATTTGTTGTAAGTTAGAGACCACTGTTCTTCTGCTACTAGTTTGGTTCGAAGGTATAGGTCTGCACTACTGCTGTTAGGGTGTTTAGATAGGGGGTTCCGAGTTTACGGGGATTGTTCACTCTGTTATAGTTGTTTTATCATGTTTTTGTCTGTCCATCTGTCAAGGTCTCTGTGGAATGAAAGGATGAATGCCTGGTTGCTCATATCTCCTTCCCCTCATCCATTCCCCTTCCGTTAATATGACCTCCCTCAAAATTATGAGCTGGAATGTCAGGGGCCTCAACTCCAAGTTTAAACGAGCCCTGATCTTAAACGAGCCCTGATCTTGGATGCTATTGTGTGCATTCATGAAACCCACCTGACAGGCCAAAAGGTCCTCTCTCTGAAGCGGCATGGGTGGCCAGAGGGTATCATTCTTCTTACTCGGTATTTTCCAGGGTGTATCCATACTTATATCCAAGGCACTTCCTATAGAGATTATACAGGTAGCGCCGAATCACTTTGGCCACTATGTGGTCCTACATTGTACTTTGTGGGGATTCGCATTTACCTTAGCAGCAATCTATGTCCCTCCTCCCTTTGACCATCTATTTTGCACTTAGTATCTGGTAAATCTGGTAATCTGCATTGGTGACTTTAATGCAGTCCCTGAAACCCTCTATGGATCGCACAAGTGGCCTAGATCCGGGCTCGGGCCAACTGAATGAGTGGCTTCTATCCCTTGCCTTAACTGATGTATGGTGTAGCAAACACCCCCAGGAGGGAGAATACTCCTTTTATTCTTCTTATTGACCTGGCTTTTGCTTCCTTGAATTTGTTACCTCATGTTGAACAAGTACAATATTGCCCGCGCAGCACCTTGGATCACTCTGGCATGCTTGTCCGTCTCCTCGTAGGCCCTCCCAGCGACTGCCGCCTGCTTGGCTCCTACCCCCAGCTGTTCAGAGTACTGTTAAGGCAGCACATGGTGAGTTCTGGGATACACATTCAACACACCCTGACCCTCTTCTAGTCTGGGACTCATACAAGTCCTCAGGGGGACTTTCATCTCAGGTGCGGCGGGGCATAGGAAGAAATTGAATGCGCAGGAAGAAGAGCTGTCAGCTACGTTAGTTAGTACAGAAAAGGAATATCTTGAATACCCTACCCCAGAGAAAAAGAGAGCTTGGACGCAGGCGCAGAGGAACCATTTTGCTGCAGCAAAAGAACGCACCAGTAAGCGCTTGCTGGCCAGGGAGGCATCCTTCTTTGAGTTTGGGGATAAAAATGGGAAGCTGCTGGAATATCTCTCACGGGATGAGCGACCCTGTGCCTCTATCCCCTCTATCCTAGATGGCAGTGGAGCCCTGGTCACAGAACCCGGGCTATAAACATGGTGTTCCGTGAGTTTTACTCCTCTCTTTACTGTTCCAGATCGTCTGCCTCTTCCGCTAAGATGGCCCAATTTCTGAACAATCTTCCATTGTGGAAACTCACAGCCGCGCAGTCGTCAGAACTTGACGCACCAATCTCGGCGGAGGAGGTGGAACTGGCTATACAGTCGCTCCCCCTTGTAAGACTCCTGGCCTGAATGAGTTGGGTGGGGAGTGGTACAAGGACAACAGTGAATCTTTGGTTTCTCATCTTCTGCGCCTGTACTCTGAGGCGCTGGAAAGAGGCTCCCTTCCTGAATCCATGCGAGAGGCCCTCATTGTAGTTCTACCTAAGCCATGGAAAGACCCCCTGCTTTCATACTCATACCGCCCAATTTCCCTCCTAAACTCTGAAATATTGGCCATGAGACTCAATAAAGTAATACTGTCCCTGGTCCACCCGGACCAGATGGGCTTTATGCCTGGTAAAGGAACTGACATTAACATACAAAGACTCCACCTGAACATTGCGGAGGGCTCGTCAGATACCGGATTCATACTATCCCTGGATAATTTTGACTATGTGGAATGGCCTTATTTGTGGGCCCTCATGCCTAGAACAAGTATTGGCCCCCACTTCATAGCATTAGTCAAACTACTATATCACCAACCTAAAGCTAGAGTTAGGACCAACCTTAACATCTCCGCCCCCTTTGCTATGGCCAGGGGTATTAGACAGGGGTGCCCATTATCCCCCATCCTCTTCGTCCTTGCTATTGAACCCCTTGTTGTGGCGATCCATTACTCTGAAAATATCAAGGGCATCACTAGATCTCCATGTATGCCGATGACACACTTGTGTACCTGGGGGATGTGGGCCCATCTCTGGTATCCCTCCTGTCTCTGAATGTTATGGGAGTTTCTCAGGCCTCAGTGTTAACTGGGATAAGTCGGCCCTTTTCCCCCTTTCGGAGAAAGGGGTAGTTCCCCCTCCCCTCCCAGTCCCGGTCCAAGTAGTATCCAAATTCAAATATCTGGGGATACAGATATCACGCAAGATTCAGGCTTATGCGGAATTAAATATCGACCCATCGATAAATAATACTGAGTCTCGCTTGAAAGCCTGGTCTACCCTCACTCTGTCCTTGTATGGTCATATTAACATCTTTAAGATGATCTTCCTTCCCAAATTTATATATCTATTCTATTCATGCCCGGTACTACTTCCCAAGAGTCTGTTCAAGCAACTATATGGTATTCTCCGGTCCTTCTACTGGCAGGGTGGCGCGCCACACTTTAGTTTAGCGTTACTCCATGCTCCCAAGTCTTGGCGTGGGCTAGCAGCTCCAGACCTATATTTCTACTATTTGGCCTCCCAGATGGTATACGCCTATTGGTAGACAGACATAGACAGGGGTAATGCTGCTACCGCTCTGACTGGAGCCTTAATAGGTTTGTATGAAGCTCTCACAAATCTTCTTTACAGATATAACCCCCCATCTACTATCCCACTTCCTATGCTTACGGTGGCGGTGTGCTGGCGCAGGGTGCAAATTATGGTAGGAGAAAACGGCTCCCCTCCTCTCTCACCCAGGACTCCGTTATGGCTAAACCCATGGCTCCCCCATCTTCTTTCTCTCCCTGGATTAGAGGGGTAGCAGGAGTGAAATTGCTTCAAGAACAAAAAGCCAGGCCATTTGACAAAGCCCTAGAACACTGGAGAGGAGACATCCCTGACCTGTCTGATGACGACTGGAGGGAGGTCGAACTGTCTTACTTCACATCTGTGGTGAGTGCCAGGGATTTCCTAATCCAATCTAAATTTCTCCACCAAGTGTATTTCACTCCTGCAAAATTATTCCGCTTGGGAGTAATGCCAAATAATCTATGTTTCCGCTGTCAGGCTGAGGTTGGTTCCTTCCTGCATTGTGTCTGGACCTGACCTTAGGTATAAGGTGTTCTGGGCTGAAGTGCTGGAATTCCTTAACCAGCACTTTGAATTTCCATGTATAATGTCCCCCTCTGTCTGTCTCCTTGGCATCATGAATGAGGTTATTAATGGCCACTACGATAAAATCTTCTTCAGGTTCACCTTATACTATGCCCGGAAAGTGGTGACGATGTTGTGGAAGGACCAGGATCCTCCCCCTTTTAAAATGTTGGATCCTACTTATTAACAGTGTAGTTCCCCACTATCGCTCCTTGTAAACCAACAGGAAGTGTCCCCAGAAGCATAAACGCATCTGGTCCACATGGTGTAAGAATCCCCATACCGCTCTATAATTCCTTATGGTCTTTCTTAATCCAATAAAGAAGGAGACTGTGTGTTTCGGTATGTGTGTGCGAGTGTGTGTCTGTCTAAGTGTCAGTTTTATTTATGTCTTAGCAGATTGGTCCGGCTGCAATGGTTTGTCTCTCAGGTATTTCATGGATCATGTAACATCCTGATTAGTATCTGTTAATGATATTAATTCCTCTGTAAGGTGGTGGAAAAGTATGTAACAGCTGACAACTCTGTTAATGTTAGAGAAATATATCTATCTCTGATGTGATGTGGGTCCAAATCATTGTATACTACGAGCTGCTCAGTCAACCACTCAGACCCTCATGTGTTTGAGCATTCCACTTTATTGAGGTAGCAGAGAGTTTTTATAGGTTCTTGGGACAAAGAAACATTACTGAGCATGCTTGCATTCCTTTGCCTTGAACAGGATAAATCTGTAAAATGATCTGTGTGCGCGGGGGATGGTACTATGCTTAGAGGTCTTTTCTATCAATAGAGCCAATGTAAAACACATGGTGAGATAACACAATAGAAAGGGGATTCTATTCCCTCACATTAATATGTGTCAGGCTTACGGGATGTGGATCCTCTGGACCACTGCAGACGATGACTCAAGCCACTACCTGGGACCGGAGTCTAAGTGGTACCCGGTTTTCACCAGGGCAAGTAGCAGAAATGCAACGTCAGAGTCCAATCCGGGGTCAGCAACAGGAGGTCCAAGCAGAAGGGTACGGGAACACAGCACACACGACAGCAGCACGGTGGAACACTGGTACACTGGAACACGGAGGAGGTCAGGTAACACAGGAACACGGAGGGAGTCAGGAACGCAGGAGACACTGGAACGCAGGCAAATAGCAACAGAGCTTTCTCTAAGGCTGTGAGGCACAAAGATCCGGCAGGGTTAGATGGGAGAGGCAGATATGAATAGCCTCATGGGAAATGACCAGCGCCAATCAATGATGCGCTGGCCCTTTAAATTTTTTTAACACGGATCGAGGCCGGGACTCGGGAGAGGTGAGACACGCTGGCGCGGCGCCTGCGGGGAGCGAGAGGCACGGGTGACAATATGTTTGGTTTATTGTGATGTATAAAAAGTTTAAAAAATTGCAAAAATAAACACTTTAAAAAATATATATTAACAGAACTGGGTAACAAAAATTTTACACAACTGGATCAGGAGATTGAATGGCAACAAAGATTGAATCGGCTGAAAGATGAGCTTCCGACAGCAGAATTCAATTGTTTTATGTCTGATCTCAGCAAACACATGGAAGAGTGGGAGAAAGACATTTGTACCCAGAAAATATGTTTATTACAGCGTGCCAAAAATGATTATCTGATGCAAAAAGTTTAACGGTGGCAGGTAAACAAAAACAAGGACGGGCTTAGTAGATCCTCTTTGACGACCTCCATTTCATCTAATGGAACCGCAAGTGAGGTACCTTTCAGAATGCAGACGCGCAGTAGATTCCAACAGAAGCGCAAAAGAGAATTTAACCAATCACAAGGAAATAGAAGAGGCCATCACCCAGGATAATCTTAAGGTACAGGTACATCACAGGACCATAATCAGCAGCTATAGGTAATTAATCTTTCCACATATGTACTGTCGGACATCGAAACACAGTTACTCTCAAAGGGGCTTACCTTTGTAACATCACCTATTTTTGATTTGTTTACAGCAGTGAAAGACTTACATTTATTTGCAAGAAAACTATTTTAAACATTGGCATTTTAATTCCCCTACCATGACTGACAACCACACTGATGTCAGCTCTACTGAATTACCACCCGTTACCTTTTCATCCCAGGATCTTAATGCAACAAGAGATTTTAAAGATTTGGAAGAAGAACAATCATCACAGGTCAGTACATCACATAGTACAGCAAAAGAAAGCATCAATGCCATACCATCATGTATAAAGAGTAGGTCAAAGTTATTTCCCTCAACAACTGTGTGCCCGGCAATTGACACTTTCATGAGAGTGGTTTGAAAGGAATTTGAAAAAATTCTGAAATATACTCAGAAAGATAAGCTGACAAAGAAAGAAGATGACTGTCTGACCAAACTGAAGAACTTGTCAAATGGCACTCTGTTTCTGTGCTTAGTGAGCGTTCAGTATGACGCTTGGAAGATTGGACTGCCGTACTGGTTTCAAGTCCGATTTTATTTATAAACACTTTCTTATAAAAAGTTGCATGATAAAATAACAATAATAAATATAAAATAAATTAAAATAGAACTACGCGTTTCGCGCTGGGACTGAGCGCTTCATCTGGTTCATGGTAAGTATGTATAAGTGTATGCTCATTTATACCAACGGTGATCAATTGGATAGGGTATGAGTGATGCGATGGGTTGCTGTTGGTATGACCGTTTCCGGTATACGATAGTGGCACATTAGATCATACATTCACATGTTTATAACAAAATATTTTTACACATGTTACATGATATAGGTGTAACAAGAAACGATCTTGGTGGTAAGACTAAGTTATATATATAATCTAGTATGAGAGACTCTAAATGAAAAAGCTGGAAAAAAACTACGACTACGGAGACGATATTTGTCCAAAAATCCTACTTGTATATTTAAACTACGGAAGCCGCCTGAGGTCAAAAAGAAGATAGCAGCGGCCAGAGGAGAGCTCGTTGTCTATTGGAAAGGAACTCCGTGAGACAAATCAGAACAAAAGATTGATGGTCTACGAGGTGGGTAAGAATGATTATTTTAATGTTATATCTAAAATTGAGACGGACGGACGTGGTAATGGGCTATATTTGAAAAGTGAAAAATGATTATTAAAGATTAACTCTGCACTGGGATATTATGTACTATGGATGTTCTTAGTAAAAAAAAAAATTATAAAATGGTTTCCTGTATTTCATTTAACCCATTTGGAGATAATGTATTTAGTTTAAATATCCAAAAGACTTCACACCTGCATAGCATTTGGAAGCGATTTGGTGCCGTCTCAGGAATATGATCTATTGGAATGATCGAGATAGGGAATTCTATTTCAGGATGATACAATGCACAGTGCTGTCCCACTAAATATATAATATATCTGATAGAATGTAAGATATGCCATCTGCAGTACGTTGGGAGAACGGTACAGTCTTTAAGAAGCCGTTTAAATAAACACAGGGGAAATGTAAAGAAGAAATTTCTCCTACACGGAGTGTCCAAACACTGTGCATTGTATCATCCTTAAATAGAATTCTCGATCATTCCAATAGATCATATTCCTGAGATGGCACCAAATCGCTTCCAAATGCTATGCAGGCGTGAAGTCTTTTGGATATTTAAACTAAATACATTATCTCCAAATGGGCTAATTAAAACAGGAAACCATTTTATTAAAAAAATGTATTACTAAGAACATCCATAGTACATAATATCCCAGTACAGAGTTAATCTTAATAATCATTTTCCACTTTCATTTTTCACTTTCCAAATATAGCCCCTTACCACGTCCGTCCGTCTCAATTTTAGATATAACATTAAAATAATCATTCTTACCCACCTCGTAGAACATCAATCTTTTGTTTTTCCCACCAAATAAGAGCTGATTTGTCTCACAGAGTTCCTCTCCAATAGACAACGAGCTTTCCTGTGGCCGCTGCCATCTTCTTTTTGACCTCAGGCGGCTTCCGTAGTTCAAATATACAAGTAGGATTTTTGGACAAATAACTAGAGATGAGCGAGCACTAAAATGCTCGGGTACTCGTTATTCGAGACGAACTTTTCCCGATGCTCGAGTGCTCGTCTCGAATAACGAGCCCCATTGAAGTCAATGGGAGACTCGAGCATTTTTCAAGGGGACCAAGGCTCTGCACAGGGAAGCTTGGCCAAACACCTGGGCATTCTGTGTTTTTCTGGATGCCGCTAGGGAAGAGAGCTGCTGCTGGTCAGGGAAAGCGTTAGGTTTCTATTGAATAGTGTTAGCAGGAGTGATTCAACAAGAACCAACAGCCCTTCTTAGGGCTACAATACGTTATCATTTTTTTTTTTATTTGCAGCTAGTACCATATGTGGGGAATTTGCAGGGGGACTTGCTACCGTTGTGTTAGCTCTTAGTGACACACATATCCACCTCAAACACCAAAGTGGGACAAATTATAGGGTTTGATTTCAATTAGGCACAGTCTGCCAGTTTCTTTTTATTTTACGTTTATTTTTCATAACTCAGTCATCTCATCTGGCATAGCAGTGTGCTTTCATACTTGGCTAGAAAATAGCCATAGGAGATCAAACGGCTTACTTAGGCCTACAATAAGGTATATATTTTATTTCTGGTTGATCTGCTGGTGGCTGGCATTGCTGTAGTGCATCTACTACCATATTGTGAGGAATTTGCAGTGAGACTTGCGACCGTTGTGTTTAGAGCTTAGTGACGCACATATCCATCGCAAAGACCGAAGTGGGACAATTATTAGGGGTTGGATTTCAATTAGGCACAGTCTGCCTTTACTTTTTATTTTACGTTTATTTTTTCATAACTCAGCGTATCTCATCTGCATAGCAGTGTGCTTTCATACTTGGCTAGAATAGCCATAGGAGAATCCAAACGGCTTACTTAGGCCTACAATAGCGTTATATTTTATTTCTGGTTGATCTGCTGGTGGCTGGCCTTGCTGTAGTGCTCGCTACTACCATATTGTGAGGAATTTGCAGTAAGACTTGCGACCGTGTGTTTTAGCGCTTAGTGACGCACATATCCATCGCAAAGACCGAAGTGGGACAATTTATTAGGGTTGGATTCAATTAGGCACAGTCTGCAGTTTTTTTATTTTACGTTTATTTTTTCATAACTCAGCGTCATCTATCTGGCATAGCAGTGTGCTTTCATACTTGGCTAGAAAATAGCATAGGAGAATCCAAACGGCTTACTTAGGCCTACAATAGCGTTATATATTTTTATTTCTGGTGATCTGCTGGTGGCTGGCCTTGCTGTAGTGCATCTACTACCATATTGTGAGGAATTTGCAGTGAGGACTTGCGACCGTTGTGTTTAGCGCTTAGTGACGCACATATCCATCGCAAAGACCGAAGTGGGACAATTTATTAGGGGTTGGATTTCATAGGCACAGTCTGTCATTGACTTTTTATTTTACGTTTATTTTTTCATAACTCTCGTCATCCATCTGGCATAGCAGTGTGCTTTCATACTTGGCTAGAAAAAGCCATAGGAGAATCCAAACGCTTACTTAGGCCTCAATAGCGTTATATATTTTATTTCTGGTTGATATGCTGTGTGGCGCCTTGCTGTAGTGATCTACTACCATATTGTGAGAATTTGCAGTGAGACTTGCGACCGTTGTGGGTTAGCGCTAGTGACGCACATATCCATCGCAGACCGAAGTGGGACAATTTATTAGGGGTTGGATTAATTAGGACAGTCTGCATTTATTTTTATTTTACGTTTATTTTTTCATAAACTCAGCGTCATCTCATCTGGCATAGCAGTGTGCTTTATACATTGGCTAGAAAATAGCCATAGGAGAATCCAAACGGACTTAGGCTACAATAGCGTTTATATTTTATTCTGGTTGTGATGCTGGTGGCTGGCCTGCCTGTGTAGTGCATCTACTACCATATTGTGAGGAATTGCAGTGGAGACTTGCGACCGTTGTGTTTAGCGCTTAGTGACGCACATATCCATCGCAAAGACCGAAGTGGGACAATTTATAGGGGTTGGATTTCAATAGGCACAGTCTGCCATTTACTTTTTATTTTACGTTTATTTTTTTCATAACTCAGCGTCATCTATCTGGCATAGCAGTGTGCTTCATACTGTGGCTAGAAAATAGCCATAGGAGAATCCAACGGCTTATTAGGCCTACATAAGCGTTATATATTTTTTTTTTAAGAAAAATTTTTTTTTTAATTTTCATATAATAAAACATACAACAGATGGATGAGCCTTTTTCAAATCTTGATTCGCAGAGCCAACATACATCTATCACTTTTGACTTCACAAGAGTCAACATGTCACAAATTGAAACTAGGTGTTTGTCTCATCCCTTAGTCCCCTAATATCGGAGTAGGGAACAATAACATAATATACAGTAACAGTAACAATAACGGTCCCCCCCCCCCTCCCTGCCTTAATGCCTGCTTTGTGTATATCCCACCACCCTCCAGCCTTCCCTCCCCCCCTCCCCTCCACTATCTAGATTTTATTCCCCCCAATCTACCCTTAGGTCCTCTTGACAGTACCATTGGGTATATTGGGAAGGGAGACATAAGTTCCACATTTCCTGTCTATTGTAGTGATTGGTTATGAAAACTTTCCATTTTGAAAGAAGTTCTTCGCTCCCTTTTCTTTATACGATAAGGTATCAATCCTATCATGTAAAAAGGTGTTTCAATTGTTCAATTAACTCTGTTACTGTGGGTGAAGCGATCTGGAGCCAATGAACAAGATGCATCTTTTGGCCACTAGTAGCATCTATGGGGGAACCTCGCACGTTTTGGAACATTCCTTCTACTATTTTCCTCTCCGACCCTCCTCCTCCCTCTCCTCCTCTTGGCTGCCGATATCATGGAATCAACACTCTCGAGGTGTGTTCTATAATTTAGTGTTTCCAATGACCATTAATGTAATCTACCACTTGCGACCAAATATCTTTGAATACTGGGGCAGCCCAACACCATGCCACAGATCTGGAAGTACTGCTCCACACTTTGGGGCAATCCGTGATACGATCTGGTCTATTGGGGGTAGGCAGGATATTCAGTCCATATTGCCCCATGCATCATTTAAGTATGTTTCCTCAATCTTTCATTGATAATTACATGCCTAACCGTGGCCCAACCCTGCAAGATTATTGTAGTCGGATCTGGTATTTGAATTCTCCCCCCATTTCTTAAAAGTGTCTGAGCTTGCTTCCCCCACAGTTGTTGTCTCATAAACTGCATAGAGGAAAGATATTGAATAGTGCCCTGGAGCGATATTCAAAGACACTTCAAAGGATGGTCGGAAGTTCTTTTCTGATGTCCCTCACGCTCTCTCTACAAAACGCCAGTATCTGAAGGTATCAAACTGCTGTCTTATTGACAGGTTATGTTAACGACCACACTCTGAGGCCCTATACCAGCTTCTCGTTTCCTCATTCATCATTGCTGGGCCTTGCTGGGTTTCTCTCCCCCCCACTCCAACTGCGTTCCCCTTTGTCCCTGCCAAGGCGATCTGGATGATGTCAAGGCATATGCTAGAATAACAAAATGGTAGACCATACATACTTCTCAAGACCTTTTTCCATGTGATATGGGTATCTCTCAATAAGACAGAGGACTTCACTTCCTTTGGTATTTTTTTTCCTCATCTGGTATGATCAGTGCTTATAGTCCCAGGTGCGCTAGGCTCTTTCTAGCTCCCAGTTGGTGCTGACATTTGTGGGAATGGAAGCTAACACGCACAGTCGCGTAGGTGATCCAAGCAGCGCGGGCAGGGGCTAGTCTATTCCAGGGTCACCTGATCTGGCCAGCCAACCACTGCTATCGACGTGTAAGGGTACCACGTCATGCTGGGTGGAGTGCAGAGTCTCCTGGCTTGTGATTGGCTCTGTTTCTGGCCGCCAAAAAGCAAAACGGCGGGAGATGCCATTTTCTCGAGCGGGCGAAGTATTCGTCCGAGCAACGAGCAGTTTCGAGTACGCTAATGATCGAATGAGCATCAAGCTCGGACGAGTATGTTCGCTCATCTCTATAAATAACGTCTCCGTAGTTGTAGTTTTTTCAGTCTGCAGTTTTGTATTTTTTTTTCCATCTTTTTCATTTAGCGTCTCTCATACTAGATTATATATATAACTTCGTCTTACCCCCAAGATCGTTTCTTGTTACATCTATATCATGTAACATGTGTAAAAATATTTTGTTATAAACATGTGAATGTATGATCTAATGTGCCACTATCGTATACCGGAAACGGTCATACCAACTGCAACCAATCGTATCACTCGTACCCTATCCAATTGATCACCGTTGATATAAATGAGCATACACATGAGCAAATACATACTTACCATGACCCAGATGAAGCGCTGAGTCCCAGTGCGAAACGTGTAGTCTATTTTAATTTATTTTATATTTATTATTTTTATTTTATTTTATCATACAATTTTTTATAAGAAAGTGTTTATAAATAAAATTGTATTTGAAACCACTACGGCAGTCCAATCTTCCAGCGGCATACTGAACGCTCACTAAGCACGGAAACAGAGTGCCATATGACAGATTTACCGGAGGAGTTGATCCCCTTAGTCTGGAGAAGGATCCACTCCTAGAACGTGGCTGCAGGTAGACACCAACGGAAAATTACCGAGATACATGTGCATCACAGAGTTGTGCCTGACAGCACAACTTAGAAGGGTACTATACCTGGACCTGGACACCCTATCATATTGGGCAGGAATAATTTTTAAGCACAACATTTGTAAGTACATCGATGCAATACTAAACCCGCTAGTACAAGCACTACCCTCATATTTGAGAGACTCCACGGATCTATTACAGAGAATTGCAGGGGTCCATCTTGATTCTGACAACTTTTTAGTGACAATTGATGTGGAGTCACTCTACACTTCAATCCGTAACTATGATGGTTTGGCAGCAATTGCATATTTTCTTAGGATGTCCAGTTACAGTGAAGCAGGAATGGAATTTGTGTTGATTCTATTAGAACTTAAATTATCTCATAATTTTTTCACTTTCAATGGGTCCTTCTACCTACATACCCAAGGCACAGCTATGGGAACTTCATGTGTGCCCTCACATGCTAATCTGTTCCTGGGGCTGTGGGAGAGTGACCTTTTCCTGTCAGATGATGGAGCTGTCTCAATGTCCCGCTTCCTTCTCTGGGTGCAGTACATTGATGATATCTTCATCTTCTGGCAGGGAACCCAGGAACAATTGACCCTTTTCGTAGAGTCACTTAATCACAACATCAGGAATATCAGACTAACAAGGAAATCTCGAAGTGAGGAAAAACAATTCCAGGATCCAGCTATTTGCAGAATAAAACCGCCTTTATTATGTTCTTATGGCATCCATCAAGTAAAATACAGGTAACATGGTGAGATCATCGTCAACGCATTTCTAGCACAAACAAGTGCTCTTAATCATGACTGGAGAGTGTGGTATACTGGTGTGTTAAATACCTGTGCTACACCGATCAACCACTCCTCTCCTGACATGTTTGTCCAATCCGATATGGTTACATTAAAAAACATGTTTTACGCAGTAAAAATAGTTACAATTACAGACATATGAGTTTACACGGGCAAAAGCAACACATATTTATCTTGTTTAACATACAATTTATTTATATATGAAGATTCAATAATTTCTACAAAAAAGAGCAAATTTGCAAGGGATCAATTTGATTACAATAATAAATAAGTCTATGAATGGGGAAGATGGGAGAGACCACCGCATACTCCCAAAGCAATTCTGAAACGCAGATTCAACTCTGGAGAAAGCACAAAAAGAAATGTCAGCTTTACCTCCACTGAGAAAGATTCGGAGGAATCTGCTGAATCTGACCCTGACAACAAACGCAAAAGAAAACCTTCGTATTACAAAAAGAAAAAAGCCCGGAAAACACCACAACAAAAAAACGACGTGGGGGGAGAAAACACAGATGGCAACCAACCACAGGGCATCCCCATGAGAAAATTGCGAAACCAGAAGAACATCTAAACTCGATGGACATTGTGAACCTCTCCAGCCGGGAACTGTCAGATGTTGAACGGTCAGTACTTATCTTGGGTATGAACTTTGTTCCTACTAGGGACTTTGATGCATTCGACACCTTAAAAGACGTAAATAACTTTGTTAGAGATCTTACCCTAAGTAAATATTTTTTTAATGTTGAAGATGGCAATGCCACTAATAACAACAATAATTAGATGTATATATATAATGAATTTAGGGGGAAAGATTTTCAATCCCAAGTGACTTTGAATCTATTGCAATCATTAGACAATGATCATACAAAAGTTGGTAATACGACACCATACCACATTAAGAATCCCTCGTTCTACCGGGTCAAGGAGAGAACAGACTCAATGAGCCTTTTCCAAGAACGGGTGGAAAGGGACATCAGATCATTACATGACCACATCTATAGGGAAGGCTCTAAAACACCCCACAACTTATCACACAATCAAAGAAAGGCCCTCAAGGAAATTTCTGAATGGGAAGACACAGTGATCAAGATGTCGGACAAGGGGGGTTTCGGTGGTGGTCATGAACAAAAATGACTACATAGACCAAATGAACCTCCTCTTGTCTGATACATTGACATACCGTGGGCTAGACGGTGATCCCACACAAGTGTTCTCTACAAAACTACAAGAATTATGTAGGGAGGGTGTAGCTCTGGGGGCACTAAATGAGAAACGGGCAGAATGATTAATATCTACTAACCCCACCATCCCTATTTTACACGATCTCCCCAAAACAAATAAAGGTATACACCCTCCACCGATGAG
Source organism: Engystomops pustulosus (assembly GCA_019512145.1). Lineage (NCBI taxonomy): Eukaryota > Metazoa > Chordata > Amphibia > Anura > Leptodactylidae > Engystomops > Engystomops pustulosus. The sequence continues at coordinate 54,322,492 of CM033649.1, forward strand.
ACCGATTATATCAGGTATCGGGTCCATCAATGAGAACCTATGTGGGTGGCTGGACCATCACTTACAGCCACTAGTGCACAGAATCCCAGGTTATTTGAAAGACAGCGGGGATGTGCTCGCGGCTATGTATGACAAAATGTGGAACGAGGAATTCTCATGGTTAAGCTGAGACGTGGTAGCCCTCTACCCATCAATCCCACACAACGTAGCCTTAAAAGCATTACACTTGCATTTAATACACCACAGTATTTATGATGACAACCTATGTACATTTATAATGGAGGTACGTGATTTTTTGCTCAAACACAATTTTTTCATGTTTGACTCCAAATTTTTTCTGCAGATACGGGGTGTGAGTATGGGGGCCACGTTTTCCCCATCCTTGGCGAATTTGGTTTTAGCCTGGTGGGAAGAAGCTGCCATCTTTTGTCCCAACAACCCATTTGGTGCATATGTGGAGTGGAATGGCAGATACATCGACGATCTCTTGATCATATGGAGGAACGATGTGTCTGCCATGCCACTCTTCATGGAGCACCTTAATAGTAATGAATGTGGATTACAGTTTACCCACTGTTGCGACCCCACAACAATGATGTTCCTTGACCTACGTTTAGAGGGTACACCAGGGAGCATCATAAGAACTAGCACCTTCAGAAAAACCTACAGCAGGCAACACAATTCTGTTAGCCAACAGCCTACATCCACCACACACAATAAAATCGATTCCGGTAGGAGAAATGACAAGAGCTAGACGCAACTGCAGTAGGGACCAGGACTATGAGGAGGAGACGAGGAAAATATCAGGCAGACTAAAATCTAGAGGATATAAAGACTGGATGCTAAATAGAACCAAAACCATTACAGATAGGAAATCCAGAGAAACACTGTTACCTATCCATGACAACAAGACCAATACCAACATAACATCCAAAAAAGATTCCAATAAAAAGCCAACATTGGTCCTCAACTTTAGCCCACAATTCCAGACCATCAAAAATATTGTCTTAAAACACCTACTCAATGAAAATCCTATTTTGGAACAGATACTGATGGGAGGATGCAGTATAGTATTCCGCAGAAACAAGACAATAGGCAACACCCTATCTCCATCTCTAGTATCAAGCTCTCCAAACAAAAACAAAACCTGGCTTAATCTAACAGGCTTTTTCAAACGTGGGGGTTCTCCCTGCAAAACATGCAACTTTATAAAAAATACAAAAATACTTACGAACACCACAGGTGACACGAAACTTACTATAAACAGTTTCCTCAATTGTAACAGCAAAAATGTAATTTATACCATCTTTTGTGACGAATGTCAATTACAATACATAGGTCAAACAAGCAGAAAGTTTAAGACTGGTTGTATGAGCATTTTAACCCCTGAGATGCTGGCCCAAATGTAATGAATGGTTCAGTGTAGAAATAGCATTGTTTTCTCAAATGTGCCATTGTAGTGACAAATGAAAACAGCCCAACTCATGCCACTGTGGATAAACACCCCAAAAATCTTTCTGCGGGTGATTACAGGTATGGCAATACCCCATGTATGGCAATAGGCTACAAGGTGGAGACACGGCAGGGCTCAGAATAGAATGGTATTTGGAGCACAGACATTTAATTTTTTTTTTACATCAAAAACCATTTGTAGATGCCCTTAGGGATCAGTACAGTAGAAACCCCTAAAAGCTGACCCTATTTGCAAACTACACCCCTCCATGAATAAATCTAGGGGTGTAGTGAGCGTTTTAACCCCACAGGTGGACCCCAAGGACGATGCATAATGGATAGTGCATAGTACAAATTATCCATTATGTCATCTTGTGCCCAGCTCCTGCCACGGGAGACAAACACCCCAAAAATCATGATGTGGGTTCTCCCGGGTACGGCAATACCCCATATGTGGCAATAATCTACAGGCTGGGCACACGGAAGAGCTAAGCAGGGAAGGTGCGGCATGCGGCATGATGTATAAGCTGTGTGAGCTGTGTGCATCAGGGTACAATTATATATCCAGGGACGTGTGATATATCCTAAAGCACTTCTTCATGCATAACCCTGGTTTGTCGGGGCATGTGTCACACTGATATATGGTTTCCCTCCTTATGCCCCTTTTGGAGCACACCCTGCACCTTTTTTGGTTCCTTCCCTTGCTGGCTGTTTGGGGAACTTCTCCTGGAAAGTGCTACCCTGGTACAATCCGTGATGTGGCCTCGCTTCCAGACGTGCTAGCACTCTCCCCTTCCTGGTCTCTAAAAATCAGCTTCTTGACTACCACCTCTTGAAATTCCAGGAAAGTTCCACTGTGGATAAACACCCCAAAAATCTTTCTGCGGGTGATTACGGGTATGGCAATACCCCATGTGTGGCAATAGTCTACAGGCTGGGGACACGGCCGGGCTGAGAAGAGACAAGCAATATTTAGCTTTTGGAGCACCCTTTTCACTAGAATGTTATTGGGGTGCCCCTGAGGTACCAGTGCAATAGAATCCCCCGAGTATTGACCCCGTTTATGGAAAGGGCACACGTACAGACGGGCCAATCACAGCGATCTACATCACAGGACCAATCAGAGGTCCCGGGCACTCCAGCAGAGGTCCCGGGCACTCCAGCAGAGGTCCCGGGCACTCCAGCAGAAGTCCCGGGCACTCCAGCACTACTGCGTAAGCGCCTTCTCGGGGGTTCCTCTGAGTCGCTTTGTGAGTACGAGGAAGACAAATAAAACTCGTCCCCACTAGCCGACTCCGTATCGGAGGCCATAAAACTATAGACCTCCAAATCCGTATACGTCTTCTGGGACATGATGGGGGGGATAGTATGCAACCTACA
>CM033649.1:54328339-54451659 GCA_019512145.1 Engystomops pustulosus
TTGACAGCTCCATTTCTGATCCTGGGAAAGCTGGGTGTGTCTCTGTAATTATTTTGCCTGCAGCTGCGGTTTGAGTGATGGACGGCTGAGCCAGTCAGTGCTGGATGTAGTGTCCATTACTGCCTTATATTCTGCTCAGCCCCTTCATCTGGTGCTGGTTATTGCAGTCTATTTGTGTATCTAGTGCGCTTGCCATTGTGGTTTTTGCTATCCTGTGTATTGACTTCTGCTTTGCTTACTGACCATTCTATTTGCTATACGAATCTGTACCTTTGCCACCATGTTGGTTTTGACCCGGTTTGTTTGACTCCACTTGTCTGTCTGTATCTGTTGTTTGTCTCTCAGTATCGTTTATCTCCTAGTGTGACCCCACCTTCCTGTCTCAGTCTTGTGTCGGTTTCTGTTACCAGTGTGAAAACTGGTCTATTCCTGTATTCCAGTTACCTGTCCGCTCCACCTTCCAGCAGCTGCCAGACGAAGTAGGTTTTCCTGTCACTTTCTAGGGTCACTCAGGGACCGTCAGTTAGGTTCCTGATAGTGGGTTCACCCATATTAGGGCGGTTTATCTGCTTTAGGCAGGGCCTTGGCCTGCAGGGACGTCGCAGGGTGAGTTCGCCACCGCTTACCTAGTCTGACAGCTAGTTTGTGGTTGCGCGGTTGCTGGACAGGTACTGACATAATAACCATCCCTACTTACACTATGGAGGCCATGGAAGCTGTTGTTAGTCAGGTACAGAGTCTGGCTCACATGGTTCAGAATCTGTCTGAATGTGTGCAGCAGCAGGAACAGCACCTCCCTTTGATTTCAGGTCAGTCTGTGTATGAGCCTAAGGTAGCCCTCAGGAATGGGCATTTTCTTTAGCCCTGATGCTCCAGAGGTGTCCTCAGTAGACCTTTTCTTTTCAGCCTTGGGGTCTTTATATGAGGAGCCAGATAAAACCAGTTTTGCTGAGGCTCAGTTGACTGCCTTACGTCAGGGTAAACATGCTGCGGAGGATTATTGCTCTGTGTTCAGGAGGTGGTCCGAAGACCTTAGAACAGGCCATGACACTAGCGGTCAGAGTAGACAGACATCATAGAGAGCGTAAGCATGAACGTGAGTCTGTTTTTTCTGATCCTTCTTCTCTACCTTCTTCCACTGTCTTACCTGCTCTATCTAAAGAGTCCCTAGATAATACTGTAGAACCCATGCAAATAGAAGTGGAAAAGCCCACTCAGATTGAAGTGGGAGTTATGTCACCTCAGCAATGCAGAGATCTACGTAAGAGGAGTGTCCTATGCTTCTACTGTGGGAACTCTGGTCATTGCATCGAGTCCTGTCCTGTCAGACCTCCAGTGAAGAAGCATCAGCATCTAAGTGATAATCGAGGAGGTCACTTAGGTGCCCAGGTATTTCAGAAACCTCAGATGAGGTTGCCTGTTGTTGGTTCCTTGACTAAAGATAAGATGTCTGACAAGGCCATTGTTGACTCTGGGTCTGAGCACTATTAACCATTAACCTTGAGTTATGTGGTATACAAAACCCTGAACCTGTGTCTGTTTTGCCTCTTAAGGTTGACGTGTCTTCTAGTGAGCCAGATTTATTTACTGTCATCTGTGATAATCAACATCTGGGTCCTGATAACACCCCTGTGGATAAGCTATTTGTACCTGCCCAACACCGGGTCAAGGTTATGGAGGAATGTCATGGTACTGCACTTGCTAAACATTCTGGAGTCCCTACTACTAGGAATGTGGTTTCTGAATCTTATTGGTGGCCTTGAATGGTCACATTGGGGCAGATTTATCAAGCTGTCTGAAAGTCAGAATATTTCTAGTTGCCCATGGCAACCAATTACAGCTCAGCTTTCATTATACCAGTGCTCATGAATATTTTAAAGTGGAGCTGTGATTGGTTGCCATGGACAACTAGAAATATTCTGACTTTCAGACAACTTGATAAATCTGCCCCATTATGTTGGCGCCAAGCCTGGTTGTGGTTGCGCGATTGCTGGACAGGTGCTGACATAATAACCAGCCATACTTACACTATGGAGGCTATGGAAGCTGTTGTTAGTCAGGTACAGAGTCTGGCTCACATGGTTCAGAATCTGTCTGAACGTGTGCAGCAGCAGGAACAGCGCCTCCTTTTGATTTCAGGTCAGTCTGTGTATGAGCCTAAGGTTAAGCTTCCTGATCTCTTTGCTGGAGACAGAAGATTTTTTTTTCCCTTCAGGGAGAGTTGCAAGCTGTATTTCCGCCTTAGGCCCCAGTCTTCTGGTAATGATGCTCAGAGGGTAGGCATCATCATGTCACTTCTGCGTGGTAGCCCTCAGGAATGGGCATTTTCTTTAGCCTCTGATGCCCCAGAGGTTTCCTCAGTAGACCTTTTCTTTTCAGCCTTGGGGTCTTTATATGAGGAGCCAGATAAAATTAGCTTTGCTGAGGCTCAGTTGACTGCCTTACGTCAGGGTAAACGTACTGCAGAGGATTATTGCTCTGAGTTCAGGAGATGGTCCATTCCAAGTGGTTGGAATGATAGAGCCTTAAGATACCAGTTTAGATTGGGCCTGTCTGATGCTATTAAAAATCTGTTAGTGGGACATCCTGAGCCTAAGACTTTAGAACAGGCCATGACTCTAGCAGTCAGAGTAGACAGACGTCATAGAGAGCGAAAGCATGAACGTGAGTCTGTTTTTCCTCATCCTTCTTCTCTACCTTCTTCCACTGTCTTACCTGCTCTATCTAAAGAGCCCCTAGAAAATACTATAGAGCCCATGCAAATAGAAGTGGAAGAGCCCATGCAGATCGAAGTGGGAGTCATGTCACCTCAGCTACGCAGAGATCTACGTAAGAGGAATGTCCTGTGCTTCTACTGTGGGAACTCCGGTCATTTCATCGAGTCCTGTCCTGTCAGACCTCCGGTGAAGAAGCATCTGCATTTAAGTGATAATCGAGGAGGTCACTTAGGTGCCCAGGTATTTCCGAAACCTCAGATGAGGTCACCTGTTATTGGTTCCTTGACTAAGGATAAGATGTCTGACAAGGCCATTGGTGACTCTGGGTCTGAGCACTACAAGTCCATTAACCTTGGGATATGTGGTATACAAAAACCTGAACCTGTGTCTGTTTTGCCTCCTAAGGTTACTGTGTCTGCTAGTGAGCCAGATTTATTTACTGTCATCTGTGATCATCAACATCTTGCTCCTGATAACACCCCTGCAGATAAGCTATTTGTACCTGTCCAACACCGGGTCATGGTTATGGAGGAATGTCATGGTACTGCATTTGCTGAACATTCTGGAGTCACTGCTACTAGAAATATGGTTTCTGAATCTTATTGGTGGCCTGAATGGTCACATGATGTGGAGGAATATGTTGCAGCATGTAGTTGTACTAAGGCCAAGGTTTCCAGAGAATGCCCAGTGGAATCCTCTGCTCTTCATTCTGTTCAGTGTAAACCATGGACACATGTATCTATGAATTTTGTCAAAGAATTGCCACCTTCTCAGGGCATGACAGTAATTTGGGTGGTTATTGACCGTGTATCTAAAATGTGTCATTTTTTTCCGCTAGAGAAATTACCTAATGCCAAGGAATTTGCCACTCTGTTCATTGACAATGTTCTTAAATTGCATGGGGTACCTGAGTCTGTTATTTTTGATCAGGGGGAACCATTTAAATCTATGAGTTTCTGGAGTGAGTTCTGTAAAAAGTTGGGGATACAACTGTCTGGAACCCCGTCCTGTCATCCTGAGACTGCTGGGCAATCTGATCAAGACAGTTTGTGGGTTGAGCAGTACCTCAGGAATTTTGTTTCTGACTGCCGGGAAGATTGGAGTACACAGCTATCTATCGCTGAGTTTGTGTACAATCACCAAGACTCCCCATCTACCGCCAAGTCCCCATTTCTCTGCAGTTATGGTTTTGTTCCCCGTTTCTCTTGTGTGTCTATGGATTCGTCTAGTAACCCGCATGCAGATGCCATTGTGTCCAGCCTATGTTCTGTTTGGGCACAAGCCCGCAAAAGTCTGCTAAAGGCCCGAGATCTTATCTGCATGGGAACTGATGGTCCATCTGTTGTTGAGGGTCCAGTGGCCCCTCATAAAAGGGGGGGTACTGTCATGACTCGCAAATTGTACTGATGAGATCCGGTTCAGGCTTCTTGCTGGGAAACCACACCCAGAGCTGCCTGTGATTGACAGCTGCATTTCTGATCCTGGGAAAGCTGGGTGTGCCTCTGAACTCGTTTTGCCTGCAGCTGCGGTTTGAGTGATGGACGGCTGAGCCAGTCAGAGCTGGAGGCAGATCAGGTTTCAGGCTTCTTGCTGGGAAACCACACCCAGAGCTGCCTGTGATTGACAGCTGCATTTCTGATCCTGGGAAAGCTGGGTGTGCCTCTGAACTCGTTTTGCCTGCAGCTGCGGTTTGAGTGATGGACGGCTGAGCCAGTCAGAGCTGGAGGCAGTGTCCATTACTGCCTTATATTCTGCTCAGCCCCTTCATTTGGTGCTGGTTATTGCAGTCTATCTGTGTATCTAGTGCTCTTCCTATTGTGTTTCTGGTTATTCTGTGTACTGACTTCTGCTTTGCCTACTGACCATTCTATTTGCTATACGAATCTGTACCTTTGCCGCCATCTTGGTTTTGACCCGGTTTGTTTGACTTCGCTTGTCGGTCTGCATTTGTTGTTTGTCCCTCAGTATCGTTTATCTCCTAGTGTTTACCACACCTTCCTGTTTCAGTCTAGTGTCAGTTTCTGTTTCCAGTGTGAACACTATCAAAATATAAAAACGGTTACGGCCGACGGTGACCTCCGACACGGGAAATTTTTACATCACATAAAAAATGGAATAAAAAGTGATGAAAACGTCGGCTCATTTTGCAAAAAATGCCACCTCACACAGCTCCGTACCCCAAAGTATGAAAAAGTTAGATGGCAAAAAAATGTTTCTTTTTTTGTACACATTCGTTTAATTTTTGAAGATGTATTAAAACGCAATAAAACCTGTATAAATTTGGTTCGGTACGATCGCAGTGATACCAAAGAATAAAGCTGAGGTGTTATTTGGAGCGCACAGTCAAAGTCGTAAAAACTGAGCCCACAAAATGTGGAGTTTCTTTTTTTAATTTTTCCACATTTGGAATTTTTTTTTTCCAGCTTCGAAGTACACGGCATGTTAAAATAAATAACATCACAGGAAAGTATAATTTGTTACGCACAAAATAAGCCCTCACACAGCTCTGTACACTGAAAAATGAAAAAGTTATGGATTTTTGAAGGTGGAGAGCGAGAAATTAGCGAAAAAACCCTGCGTCCTTAAGGGGTTAAACACAAACGTTCCCTAAACATAATAAAGTAGAAAAATCACAAAGAAACTCATATTTTGTATTGCCGCGTCCCCAACAATCTGTACAAACACATCAGACAGACATTTTTGACCTGCTCAATGAGTGCTGTTAAAAAACGAAAAACCCAAATACACAACCTTACAATATCTTTACAAAGTGACAATGCAAATCTACTCTAAATGGTGCACCTTCCATACAATGTCCTGGCGTGTGCAAATACAGCAATTTAGCACCATATATGGAGTATTGGAGTACTATGGAGAAATTGGTAATTTCCACAGAATGTGTAAATAAAATAAAAAAGAAGTTTTTAACCCCAATAAAATAATTATAGGGTTAACTAAATTCATAAAAGTTGTTTTACATACGTTGAAGGGTGTAGTTTCTAAAATTGTGCAATTTATGAACTTTTACTTACCGTATATACTCGAGTATAAGCCGACCCGAGTATAAGCCGAGACCCCTAATTTCAACACAAAAAAACGGGAAAACCTATTGACTCGAGTATAAGCCGAGGGTGGGAAATGCATTGGTTACAGCCTCCCAGTATATAGTCTACCAGCCCCTGTAGCATACAGCCTACCCAGCCCCTGTAGAAGGAAAAAAAATAACACTGTACTCATCTTTCCGACGTCCCCCATAGGTCCTCTTCTGTCTCAGACTGTCTCAGACAGAAGAGGGCCTATGGGTGATGTCAGAAAGGTGAGTCTTGTCTTTATGTTTTTAGTTGACTCGAGTATAAGCCGAGTTAGGGTTTTTGAGCACAAATTTTGTGCTGAAAAACTAGGCTTATACTCGAGTATATAAGGTACCCGAGCGTAAGTGTCTGAGCTCCCTGCAGGGGGAGTGCCTACAGCCACACAGCAGACAGAGACAGAAATCTCATCTGTACAATCTCACACAGGAATCCAAGATGGCGCCCGAACGCAAGACAGGAGTTACTGGGTCGGGTCTAGGGGCAACTGAAATTCTGTACAGCAGGACTGATAGAGAAAGGTTGGACTTCTATCTGTTAAATGCTGGATTTTTGTTAATAAAAATGAATGTGTTATTTTGTCATCCTGAGTACATATAAGAAACTTGTCTTCGTGGGAATACCCCTATACAGAGGTCGCACTAACATTTTTCCAGAAGGGTAATAATACTCCTCTCACAATTTTTGAGGAGTATTTTTAACCGAGGAGGAGTACCAAATTTTCACTAATAAATGTATAACTCCCAGGCGTATATATAGTGTTAAGCAGAGGTCGCATTAACAAAACACCTCCTCACGCGTCATAGACGCGTGTATGAGCCCCATTACCCCCCAAAATAATTGCCATGCGTAAAGTTACGCTTGGCAATTATTCCGTGTAGCGCGCGGCTGAGCGTTTCAGCACGCGCTGCAAATAAAGAGGGGAATGTCACTAGCCGCGAACACAGCGTGCGCCGGACCGCTTCAGCGGGCACGTGACTAAGGTCGTGCCGGAGAGACGCCGGAGTTAGAGCACCGGCCACAAGGAGAACATTTGGACAGCGGGGCTGTCCCAGCGACGGGACTTTAAGAGCAAGCCGGGTGAGTGTAGTGCTGTGTGAGTGGAGTGTAGTGCTGTGTGAGTGGAGTTAGTGCTATGTGCATGTTTTACCGAAATTTTCATACTCCTCCTCGGGTAAAATACTCCTCCAAAATGGGAGAGTAGTATTTTTACCCTTCGGAAAAATGTTGTGCGACCTCTGGTGTTAGAGCGTCTATTAATACAAGGAAAAGTTTTACAGCTCCGTTTTCTGTGCTTAAAAGGGTTTTCCCACAAATTCAAGTTAGGCCCTATCAACGGATAGGGTCTTATTTGATTCTCAGGAAAACTTAGAGGGCACATTCACACATTTTTTTTATACTTTTTGACGTATCCAAAGGCTTCACGTGTTGAATAACACTGCGTTTAGCCAATGCAATGAAACGCATGTTACTTCAACAGTGATCAAGGTTGAAGCCTTGGAATGCGTAAAAACACAATGCATCGTGTGAATGCTTCCTCAATAGCAAGTATGTATTAAACGAGTGGTGGACAACATTTTTGTGGGTGTTCACACATGGCGTTTTTCACACACATCAAAAAATCTGAGAAGAGATTTGCCTATTACATTGCTGTAATACATTGTTAACAAACACAATGCATCACGCAATTTTTTATTGCGTTTTGTAAATGACAATGTTGACACCAATGTAATTAGGCAAATCTCTTCTCTGCTTTTGATTGCGTTGAAAACGTATGTAATAACCTCACCCTTACGCTACATTCCACACTATAATGGGGACGTAATGTACGGCCGCAAGCTTGTGGCTGTACATATGTCCTCATCCGTGACAATGGCCGCACGGAGCGATACAGCTCCGTACACGGGAAATGACATGTCTTTCCCCGTGTTCAGCCAGTTACCCCCTCCTCCCCTCCTCTCCATGGCAACCGAACGCATGCCTGCACGGCTATGGCTAATGCTCTGAAATTTTATTTAATTTATTTTTCTGCGGTTTGGGAACAACTCTTTTTTTTTGTTTTGTTTTTTTTGTTTACGGGGCACATTTAGGGAGGAACACATAATATATGGTGCCTGCTTACTCAAATATATATCACAGATAACAGGGATCTAATGGTAAGAGCCCTTGGATCACTTTTCATCAGTGATCTGTATACAGAGACATGCAAAGGCTTGCATCACGCACCTTCCCTGCACCTCTCACTGTATACAGGGGATGCTGTGTACTGAATATAATCAGCCCTTTCACAGTACACGATCGGCTGTCTTTGTGTGAAAGTTCTGATACTGCCAGAAATTATTCTTTTATATGTGTGCACCCATCTTTACTATAAATCTTATATGAATTATTATGTTGCATGAGATACACATGCCAATCACACTTTATATAATGTCAAGCAATTCTTACCAAATATATTAGGTTGAGGCACAATTCCTGCTGCAAGACCCTTTCGGATTCCCAATTGGGGTCAGACATATTATGAAAGATTCGTGTGTGGAAAGACACTATGCCACTGCTTAGTATTTAAAGGACCACAACCCAATAAGTGTCCCAGGTGATTTTATTCTTAGACAACACGTTTCGGCATTGGATAAGGTTTTCTTCTTCAGGTTCTAGAAGTAAAAAATATTTGTACTACATTAAAAAAAAGTTCAGAGTTTTCACACACAAAAAAATCGCTCCTTCTGACATATAACAGCAAAAACTCTTCAGGAGTATTAAAATATTTTAAATACACAGAAAATATGCAAATATTTAATTATAACTTTTCTCTGTACGCTTGGATCTTTTGGCCTAAGACAAGTCCTAGCAGCTTTCCCCATTGCCATGGGCTACTTGTGTCTTCTGGGTGCCATCAGCTCGTGTGCTCCATGTACAGAGACCCGCACGCTGTATATTATGCGCCTGTAGCAAGGTTTTAATTAAACTGTGTGTACAGGTGTTTGGGTATTCTTGCAGCCTAAAGAATATTCAGGGAACCCCCCTTTTCAATATTTTGGATTTATGGAAATTCAGGATTTTCTCAGCCCAAAATACACCAGTACATCCATGTCCCATGGATTTTGAGTGTGTTCTCTTGTTACTTGATAACTAAAAGGTTTTAAAAAAACAAAACTAATATATGCTGTAGCGGACTGGAAATAAAAAAGTGAACCAGAAAGAAACACCAAAAAAAAAAAAAAAAAAAAAAAGTACTTTGTTTGGGGATGGCTATTGTGCATAGGATCAAATGTTAAGAATTACCCAAGTCCGAAGTTTGTGAATGGATACTGCTCCCCTTCCACTAACTACAGGCAGTCCCCGGGTGCTACAAATACATGCTTTTTAGCGTTGTTCTGAACTTGATATTTAGGCTTACGAGCTTCACCAGAGGTCACAGTGAGCAGAGAGGTCCATCTGCAAGTCAGTGTCAATAAGTAGGGGACTGTCTGTACTATAATACTGCCTGACAAGAATACAACTACTATAATACTGCCTTCTATGTACAAGAATATGAAAAAATAAAAAAATAAAAATAAATAATAATAATAAAAATAATAATAATACAGCTCAACCGCTCTGCGTTCTTAACATAGGCTCCTCTCCTGTGAAAAGGTTTTTTTCTGTGAAGTACAGGTATCAGTCTCCGGCACTGGTCCTCGCTACATTACATCATTGTTGCAAGCCAGGTAACATGCAGAGAAAGTACTGTGGCTTTAATGCTTTAAGGCATGGGTATCATTCTTTATGTTATGTATGTGCAGGTCACCCCCAAGGCAAAACCAGTTGGTCAACCCCACCATGATTTTTTATTTGCACATACACACTCTCTTGTTCTATTGTATCTCATATGTGATTTTTTTTTTTTAAATTGTAAAATAAAAAAATATGAGGCTGAACCCCCTGCTTTCATTATGCTCACGCGATGACTGCTTTATAGTTGTTATTAGTGATGGAGTCACAGCTGCTGCCTCCGAGGTCCGTCAAGGATAGGTTCTAAACAAAAAAGCTGCATCTACTATGCCTAAACGGTTCTACCCTGTGCTGCCAATCGTCATCTGGACTTCAATGTCTCCCCTTGTTCTAAGTGAGAGACTTTGAAAGAAGGTTTAATAGATCAGAACAAAGCTACGGTGTTTCGAGGTAACAGAATTACATATTCCGCCTGCATGTTACACACATACTGGCGAGTATGGAAAGCATTCAGACGCCTTCAAAATGTTCACCCTTGTTTCATTGCTCCAATGGCAAGATCTTTTGTTCATTAAAGGGGACTTTTCACCACCTCATAATGTGAAGATTATCATATCATCTTTCTAGCCCCCACGGTAGCAAGATATCATTCCCAGTTTCTGACCATTGTAATCTGTGTTTGGTGGGAGCTGGTGGTGGAGGTGCACGTTATGCTATCTTCCTTTATACTGTCCATCAATGGCAGGCAATGGCAGAGAAGCTATAATGAATATTGAGCTGTGAGTTTTTTTCATGTTACTCTAATGGCTGTGTTCACACACATTCTGCTATATCTTTGACATTGTGTTTACATAATCACATGTTTCAGCAGTTTTGCTTGCGCTTACGCACTTGTGCACAGTTATGGGCGTTGCACACAGTTTACGCTTACGAAACATGTGGTTACTTTTACACTTACATATGTCGGTGTCACCTTATGGCGCGTTTGTGTTCGTTTACAGTGTCTGCACTATGTTTTATTCTTCACTTCCGCATAGTGCCATTTGTCTCACATTTATGTTTTATTTATGCATACGCACCATTTGTGGCGCATTTATGTGTATGCAGCGTTTGAGGTGCGTTTACGCATATGCAGACTTTCCGTTTATGTCTTGTTTGCATTGCGTTACGCCTGCACTTACATTTAACGTTTGCACTTACATTTACATATGTTTGCGTTTACATGCATGCGTTTGTAGCATTGCATATACACACTGTTACAAAAATGCAATGTCAACAGAATAATAGAACACTAAATTGCTGATAGCACTTGTAATGAATAGGTTAACCCAAAGCAGCCTCGGGTCCTCGGAAGACCATTCATCATGTTCATGGCGACGGATCGCAGCTCCCAATGACATCACAGGAGCAATGATCCTTGGCAAGATGGGCGGCGCCCATACGCCGTCATCTTTATGAAGCCGCCGGCACGATCAACGGGAAAACACCCCGATCGGTTCTGGCAATATGCAGAAAATACTTACGGCTATGGAGAGGGCTCAGCCCATGAGCCCTCTCCATGCACCCGAGCCCGGCATGTGACGTAGTATTCGTAAAACATTAAATGACTCCTGACTTTGTTTGATTTTTGCTTCTCTTCCTTTTTTTGTTCTCTATCCATTTCCCTACACGGATATAAATAAACAGTAAAAATCATAAATGCATTAGGTATTGTCACCTCTAAAAATCCAATCAAAATATAATAACGTTTTTCACTGCGTTTAACCCTGTAACGGAAAGTAGCGCCAAAAGTTGAATATTGTATTTTTTTGCCATTTGAAAAATATTTAAAAAAAAAATCAATAAAACGTGATCACGGGGTTGTACAGTCCGAAAGAAAAATTGTAGCATTAAAATGTCTCAAAAGTCGCAAAAAATATGACACCACCCCCGCTCCGTACACTTAAGTATAAAAAATATGGAATTGTCTTACCGGTAATTCGGTTTCCACTAGTTACCAGACGGCCCCCACCTGGAGGATGCTCCTTATATCCTGTAGGACAGGAATTGCAAGAGATTAAAAAGCTCCTCCCTAGAACCCAACACCAGTGTCTACCAAGTACCACTAGAAGGATGCAAGTGCATAAAAAAAATTTAATAGACCCATCTCCAAGAAGGAAGTGAAAGGAGGGAAATAATAGTAGCGTCATGGTCACTAGTGGAACCGAATTACCGGTAAGACCATTCCATATTTCCACAACGTTCCATAACGGCCCCCACCTGGAGACTTACCGATTACACACCATTATTTGGGAGGGCCCACACCGCCTGTAGGATTTTCCTGATGCCAGGTCTTCCTGGAGGCAATATCCAAGCTGTAGTGCTTTGCAACGGTCGAGGAACTGACCTGTTGCCCGGCAGATCTGATCCAGAGATGCACCTCTTTTCTCGGCCCACGGAGGCTTGCCAGGCCCTAATGGATTGGCCTTAATGTCCCCCGGAAGGGAGGCGTTTGCGGTTTTGTAGCAGAGAGAGATGGTGGTATTTATCCATCTGGCTAAGGTCCTTTTGAGGCTTTCAACCCTCTATCTTTCCCCCAAAGTTGATTATAAATTCGAATCTTTACACCACCCTTTTTGGCCTCGTAAGTAAAGAGAGAACGCATCTCCTGAGATCTAGGGTCTGCGACTTTGGCAAGGAAGAGGGTATCTAATTTGAGAACTCTCTGTCGTCTAGAATTCTTAGAAAGGGTACTCTGCGTGAAGGGCCTGGATTTCACCACCTGCGTGCTGTGTAATGGCAATTAGGAAGGCTGTTTTAAATGTAAGAATTTCATATTCCCAGAGTCTGAGGCTCGAAGGTGGGCTCGGTGAGGAGATTTAAGATCAGGGAAAGATCCCAAAGGGACTGGGTTTCTGTATGTGAGGTTTATTCGGGAACAGCCCTTAATGAATCTTTTATCCACCGTTGATCTGCTAAGGTAAAAAAAAAAAAAACAACACGAAAATATGCTCAAGGCCGAGAATTGGACTTTAAGAGTACTAGGTTTAAGGCCAAGAGAAAACCCGCTTTGTAAGAAATCTAGAACTTGACCCAAGTTTGGATTGCCCGGAGAAGGGGGTAGTCCCCCAAACCAAGTGAAAAATTTCTTCCAGATTTTTGAATAAATAGCATTAGTCACTGGTTCCTACTTGCTTGGATAGTGCTGATCACCTCGGTAGAAAGGCCTTTGGTCATTAAGAATGTCCTCTCAGGATCCAGGCTGTGAGTTTTAGATGTCTTCCTTCCGATGACCAGTGACCCTGCAGAAGAAGATCCTGACGAGAAGGCAGATGAACAGGATTATCTACTAGTATTCTCTGCGATGACCGGGAACCAACTTCTTTTTGGCCCAATATGGAGCAATAAGAATCATTAATACCTGCTCGGTCACTCAATCTCTGTAAGACTTTGGGAATCAGGGTATGGGGGGGGAGCATAGACTAACCTGCTGAAGGCATCTATTCCTCTAGGAGAGCCCTTGGGGTCTACGGAGAAGTATTGAGTGGACTTATTGTTTAGGTGGGTCCAAAAGAGTCTAATGTGGAGTCCCCAGATATAACAGATTTCCCTGAAGGTTTCTGGATTTAGCGCCCATTCGTTTGGATCTAATGTAACCCGGTTTACAGAATTCTGCTTTTACATTTTCCGTACCTTGGAGATGGATAGCTGAGAGAGGGAAGAAAAAGTTTACGCCCACCTGAAATCTGTTGGATAAATCTGTCAGACTTTTTGATTTTGTGCCCCTTGTCTGCGAAGATAAGCTACTGTAGTCTAAGGACAAGTCGGAAAGGACTCGGACATGATTGATTTCTTTTATAGTAAGTGGATTTGTTTGATATTTTCTAAAACTGCCTATAGTTCTTCGGAAATTTGAGGACTGGAGCGAGTCTAGCTGTCCCACTGCCCTGAAGATAGTGGGCTGCTAATACTGCCCCCCAACCTTCAGGCTTGCATCTGTTGTATCGTTAAGACCGGGGTCGGATTTGACCAAACTCCTTTCCCTAGTTTAAAGACTTCTTCCCCCATTATAAGGATGTTTGACTAGAGAGCATTTTCACATCCTGTGACTAGATGTAGAGGTTTTTGTCCCAGACAGCGAACGTACAAGCCTGCATAATCCTTTGTGTGGTTTAAAGCACTGGATACAGACGTCACATCCGAATGGCAAGAATCTTGTTTCTGGAAGAGACTCCATTCTGTCTGTATTTTTTGGACTTTTCTCTTTGGTAGGAAGGAACTTTGATTCACTGATCTATTTTTACCCCTAGAAAACTTTTTTACTTCTCTGGTTTTTTCCGATTTTTCTAGTTTATTACCCAACCTAATCTGGAGAAGGCCTATGTTTGACCTGAAGGCAGTCTTTAGCTCCATTCTGTTTTTGGGCAATTAATAGGAGGTCGCTAAGTAGGGTACTATTACTATAACTCTCATTCTTAGGTGGGCTACCACCTCTACCATGATTTTGGTGAAAATACAAGGGGCTGAGGGATCCCAAATGGTAAAGCCCTGATTGGTAGTGAAGGATTTTTCCCTCTGGGGAATGGACTGCAAACCTGAGATTTTTTGGTGTCTTGACAGATAGGGACGTATAATGCGATCTTTGAGGTCTATTGTACATAAAAAGTAGTTTTGACCCTATAGAGGTGTTGCTGACTTTATTGATTCCATCTTGAAGTTTTTGTATTTGATAACCTGTTCAATTTCTTCAGGTTTATAATTAGTCGGTAAGACCCATTGGGGTTTTTTAGTAAAAATAGAGGAATAAAATCTTCCCCTTTCTCTGCCACCCTGAACTGGACATCAAACACTCCATTTGACGTAGCTGCTGGATGTTGGTTTCAGAGTTGGAGATTTGGTTCTTGGAAGCTTTGGGTGGAAATTTGAAATGTTTGTGGGGGAATACAGAGAATTCTACCCTGTAACCTGGTTGGATGGTCTGGAGATCACAAGGTTTTGGGAACAATTTTCCCATTTGGTCACGAAATAGAAAAGTCTCCCCCCCACCTTTAAGTCATTGTTTTTTCTGCTTGTGGTCGGGGTTAGTGAAAAACCTGCAAACCTGACCCGCCTTTTGCATACTCACATCTCCCCGTTTCCTGCCCCTAATGGAGTTTTTTCTTCTCTGGAGGGAAATGAGGGTTTTTTAGGAGGAGGTTTATTACTGGAAACCCCTTCTTCCTGTCTGCAGCTTTTTCTAGAATAGAATCTAGTTCGCTGACAAACACAAAGTCGCCCTGGAAGGGTATGCCACAGAGCATAGATTTAGATTTCACATCATCCCCCCCCCCCCACACACACACACTGTGTTTAACACCAAAGAGTCTCCGGACAGGAATTGGTTAAGGCCGCCTCTTTGGCCGAAACCTCAGGGCTCGGCCTCCGCCGAAGCATCAGCAAGAAATGCTGGGCAGTTTTAAGGGGGGGGGGGTAAGGATTCTATAGTGGATTCCCTTGAAGTGTTTTTATTTACAAGGTGGGATTTAATTCCGACAGCCAGGAAAATGGAGTCCTGTCAACAGATGTGAAGGCGATATTGGTTTTAATATTTAACGAAGAAGTTTCCTATCCTTTTTAAACAGGGCATCAGATTTACGATCAGAGGGTCTTTAAGTTGGGCACTGTCTTCAATGGGAGATCCGTTAGTTTAACTACCTTGTGACCTGATGTCAACTTTAGGTATCGTGCCCCTAAACACATTTATCGCCCAAATTGTAACCGTTACGGAATTCTTTAGGGACCGAAATCCTTTTCCTCTGGTTCCTTCCACTCTCCTACACCAAGCTCTTTTTCGTGTCCACCACTGGAAGAGACGCGTTGCTTTCTATACTTTAGACCCCCCAAAAAGGTCACTGAACCGAAGTGGCTATTTAATTCTTCTTATTTCTAGTGCGTTTCTCAGTGGCTTTTAATAGATTGTCTAGGTCTTCAGACGCAAGCAAATTTTAGTGTGGCCCTGATCTTTGGAATGTACTTCTAAATCTCCTCCAGTCTTTCACACTTACAGAACCGGAAGGGAAGTCTGAATCCTGATCCGAGGAGGAAATGAATATAACCTAGCTTTTTTCCTAGGTGGTTTGGGTAAGAGGGTGCAATAGAGGGAGGACACTTCCTCTTTTATTGCAGATCTAATCTGCAATAAATGACGATCTTCCTCTTTTAGTATTTTAGTAAACACTGGACATAGCCTTTCTTAAATCCCATACAATTTTGTATCACATAGGGCGCATCTTTTAGAGGGTTTATCTCTCCTCTGTTCCTTCTCCTTAGATTCTTTTGCTGCTCTTCCCTAAGAAAAGCACCATGATAACAGTCCAAGACAGGTATAAATGTATGAGAACACAGACAGAGACAGACAGGCTTTGTACCTACGGGACATGGACCTGGCGACAGTTGGATGCATCATCAGCCATGTTGCTGGAACCACCAGAGCCACCCGAGAGATAGGGTTCACCAGAGACGCTTATAAGTGTGGTTTGTGGTGCTGGGAGAGGCTCTTCCCCCTCCCCTTCCGGTATGACCGGAAGTGATCGGGCTCCCAGACTGGCGTCCTTTCGGAGCCGGGACCTATCAGCCGCCATTGTTGAACGTGCCCAACGCCTGGTGACATGACTCCTGAAAGTCGCGTCACCAGGATGTTATCCCAACTTCCGGCACGTGGCTACATGCGCCCGCGTACCTGAGTCGCGTTACCGCGCCACTACCGAACACGTCCTGCCTCCCTGCCAGGACCCCTCCACCGCCGAGGACTTACACCACCCGAACGCCAGTCCTTGAAATTAGAGGCGCCCAGCCGGCAGGGTACCAAGTTAGTGCCGACCTCATCCATTCCAAGTTTCTGTTAGCAGTTTGAGAAAACCAGCCGTCCATGTGTTTATAGCCTAAGGCTACATGCACACGGGTCTATTCTTCAGCGTCAGTGTTTTATGAACTGCAGAAAATAGTGCATTATTCTTTGCAGATAACACACAGGCAGAGGTCGCATAAACGCCTCACCACGCGTCATAGACGCGTGATGAGGCGCCATTACCCCCCAAAATAATTGCCCTGCGTAAAGTTACGCTTGGCAATTATTCCGTGTAGCGCGCAGGCTGAGCGGTTCAGCGCGCGCTGCAAAAGAGGGGAATGTCACTAGCGAGAACACAGCGTGCGCCGGACCGCTCAGCGGGGCACGTGACTAAGGGGCGTGCCGGAGAGACCCGGAGTGAGAGCACCGGCCACAGGGGAGACATGTGGACAGCGGGGCTGTCCCGGCGACGGGACTTAAGAGCAAGGCCGGGTGAGCGGAGTGTAGTGTTGTGTGTGCGCGCGCCGGGTGAGCGGTGTGTAGTGTTGTGTGACAGCCCCGCTGTCCACAGTGTCTCCTTGGCCGGTGCTCTAAACTCCGGGTCCTCTCCGGCACGCCCCTTATCACGTGCCCCGCTGAGCGGTCCGGCGCACGCTGTGTTCGCGCTAGTGACATTCCCCTCTTTTGCATCGCGCGCTGAACCGCTCAGCCTGTGCGCTACACGGAATAATTGCCAAGCGTAACTTTACGCATGGCAATTATTTTGGGGGGTAATGGCGCCTCATCACGCGTCTATGACGCGTGATGAGGTGTTAATGCGACCTCTGCTTAACACTATATATACGCCTGGGAATTATACATTTATTAGTGAAAATTTGGTACTCCTCCTCGGTTAAAATACTCCTCAAAAATTGTGAAGGAGTATTATTACCCTTCTGGAAAAATGTTAGTGCGACCTCTGTATAGGGTATTCCACGAAGACAAGTTTCTTATATGTACTCAGGATGACAAAATAACACATTCATTTTTATTAACAAAAATCCAGCATTTAACAGATTAAGTCCACCCTTTCTCTATCAGTCCTGCTGTACAGAATTTCAGTTGCCCCTAGACCCGACCCAGTAAACTCGTCTTGCGTTCGGGCGCCATCTTGGATTCTGTGTTGAGATGTACGATGATGAGATTTCTGTCTCTGTCGCTGTGTGGTGTAGGCACTCCCCCTGCAGGGAGCTCAGACACTTACGCTCGGTACCTTATATACTCGAGTATAAGCCTAGTTTTCAGCACAAAATTTGTGCTCAAAACACCTAATCGGCTATACTCGAGTCAACTAAAAACATAAAGACAGACTCACCTTTCGAATCACCCATAGGCCCTCTTCTGTCTGAGACAGAAGAGGACCTATGGGGGAGTCGGAAAGATGAGTACAGTGTTATTTTTTTTCCTTCTACAGGGGCTGGGTAGGTGTATGCTACGGGCTGGTAGACTATATACTGGGAGGCTGTAACCAATGCAGTTCCACCCTCGGCTTATACTCGAGTCAATAGGTTTTCCCGTTTTTTTTTTTTGTGGAAATTAGGGGTCTCGGCTTATACTCGGGTCGGCTTATACTCGAGTAGTATATACGGTAAGAAGTTCTAAATTGCACAATTTTGAAACCATACACCCTTCAACGTATGTAAAACATTTTATGAATTTAGTAACCCTATAATTATTTTATTGGGGTAACAAACTTCTTTTTTTTATTATTTACACATTCTGTGGAAATTACCAATTTCTCCACGAACTCCAATACTCCAATATGGTGCTAATTGCTGTTATTTGCACACGCCAGACATTGTATGGAAGGTGCACCATTAGAGTAGATTTGCATGTCACTTGTAAAGATATTGTAAGGTTGTGTATTTGGGTTTTCGTTTTTTTTAACAGCACTCATTGAGCAGGTCAAAATGTCTGTCTGATGTGTTTGTACAATTGTTGGGACGCGGCAATACACAATATGAGTTTCTTTGTGATTTTTCTACTTATTATGTTTAGGGAACGTTTGTGTTAACCCCTTAGGACGCAGGGTTTTTTTCGCTAACTTTCTCGCTC
Source organism: Engystomops pustulosus (assembly GCA_019512145.1). Classification (NCBI taxonomy): domain Eukaryota; kingdom Metazoa; phylum Chordata; class Amphibia; order Anura; family Leptodactylidae; genus Engystomops; species Engystomops pustulosus. The sequence goes on from CM033649.1 coordinate 54,346,759, forward strand.
TCCACCTTCAAAAATCCATAACTTTTTCATTTTTCAGTGTAAGCGAGCGTGTGAGGGCTATTTTTGTGCGTACAAATTATACTTTCCTGTGATGTTATTTATTAACATGCCGTGTACTTCGAAGCTGGAAAAAAAAATTCCAAATGTGAACAATGAAAAAAAAAAACTCACATTTCTGTGGGCTCAATTTTTTACGACTTTGACTGTGCGCTCCAAATAAACCTCAGCTTATCTTTGGTATCACTGCGATCGTACCGACCAAATTTATACAGGTTTTATTGCGTTTTAATACATCTTCAAAAATAAACAATGTGTAAAAAAAGAAACATTTTTTTGCCATCTACTTTTCATACTTTGGGTACGGCGAGTGTGTGAGGTGGCAATTTTTTGCAAATGACCGACGTTCATTCACTTTTTATTCCTTTTTTATGTGATGTAAAAATTTCCCTGTGGGAGGTCACCCGTCGGCCGTAACCGTTTTTATATTTTGATAGATCGGGCATTTTGCGATACCTATTGTGTTTGATTTTTACTGTTTATTATTTTTATCAGTTCTAGGGAAAGGGGCGATTTTGAATTTTAATATTTTTTTTTTTAAATTTTATTTTTTAAATTTTTTTTTCCCCACTATTTTAGACCATCTAGGGTACATAAAGAGAACCAGTCATGCAAATACCCCCTAAACTAAATATATTTTCAATAAACTGCCATTAGAGAGCATTGCCTCTATACCTTCTTGTCCCTCTACATGCCTGTAAACCTAAGAACATGAGGTATAAGCTGAATGCAATGACCTGTGAAATGTCCAATTGAAGCATTAGCATATTCAAGCTGTCAACTCTATTCATGAGTGGGAGGCAAGCCACGCCCCAGTGCATGACTGACAGCCTGTATAATGGAGTGAGGCTGTATAATGATGTGCTTCCTGGTGCTTGGGCCCCCTGTAGACCTGTGTGTGGTGTGTTTAGGAGAGATCGATCAGCTCCAGGCAGCCATGTTACGCAGAACATGTCAGATTCATGTGTAGCTGATGTCTGTGTCTCACCTGTATATTAGGAGGATGCAGCATGTCAGCAGATGCAGCACCACACCAGCCATGCTTTTTACTATACATTACACAACAGACATGAGCAGGGGAGGAGAGGGAGGGGTAACAGGGGTGACATCCACTGCCTCTGACCATGTGATTCCAGCCTCATTTATATGATAAAGAATATGTGATTTTACAATGAATAAGTATGAAATAAAGCGAGGCAGGGGGGGTCTCTGAACACTTCAAAAGTTCCTTCATGCATGTAAGGGGCTAACACCTGTGATCGGAGGATCTCTAATCGTGGGTGTTACATGTGAGGTCTGATGCGTTCTGGATTCAGTGCCAGAAGCTTTTAGTCACTATACAGCTATAACACAGTTAGCTATGCTATATGCCTTCCGCCCCTCTTGTTATTAAAGCCCTGTACTTGCTTGAAGCTTGTACGAGCGCGTCTTTCACGCTGCTGTTGCCAGCAGGACTGTTTGTGTGAGCTGTATGTATGGAGGGGGGAGTGGCAGAAAGGCACTGCATTTTGTAAGCAGGAGAAGCTATTCATGAGAAGAATCTGCCCTACCCGACCGCAATGAGAAGATTTAACGGGCGTATCCCGGAGGAACAAAATTGTATACACTAGGACTGTCAGCTACTAGTTTAGCAAGTTATCCTTGTGTGTTATATCAACTCCTAGATCTCATCATCTCTATCTGTCATCTCTCCAATTAGCTCTGAACATTTACTAATATCTGCCACATAGATATTCAGGGTCCATGGTTTGTCTACACTTCCTTTGTGTAACCACATTGTCCGAACAAAAGGATAATAATAATGTGTTCTGATAGGAGTCGTGCCCCACTCAATGACCATTACGCTGCTATGGAGCTAAAACATAAATTGTGAAGTAGGGTTAAAAATTTCTTTGTTTAAAAAACACCACTAAGGGTAATATTGAGAACTTTCTTTAATGGAAAACACCTTTTAAGGGGCAGATGCTGGGGCAATTTAATTGGGCTTCTTGAAGTCATTCTTCATGTTCAGGGGGCTGCCTTCCTTCCAGGAGGGATATTTTCCTTCAGTGAAGCGTCATCTTGGCTGTAAGCCTCCACCTTACCTACAAGGCGACTTTAATGGCAAAATCCCCCCCCCCCCCCACCCGCTGTCTTCCGGGGAGGGGGCGTGACAGTTTCCATGGTGGCTCGAAGGTCTGATCAGAGCCCCAGGGCTGTCCGCAGCTGTGCTTGTAAGATCCCATCTGTGATGGGTGTCAGCCCTGTGCTTGTGCATAGGCTTACAGAGCTAATACCCTGCAATACATTCGTATTGCGGGTATTATCATGAAAAAGCAATCAGATGATTGCTTGTTCATGTCCCATGGTGGAAGTAATAAAAAAAAAAAAGTTGAGAAAATGTTATTAATATCTTTTAGTGAATATAATGCCCACTCATTAACACCTGAAATGGATAATGTAAAAAAGGTAAAAAATCTTAACACGATATACAAAACCTATATAACTAATGGATTGGAGAGTATATATCGGTGTAAGCTTATCTGATGTTAGTTAAAGGGTGCAAAGGTATAAAGAAAGCTCAAGATCAAACAATACCAATAGAAGTTGAGCAAATGGTAATAAAAATAAAAATTTATTGAAGTCAATTTAAAAATAGAACATCACAGCAGGGTAGTGGAAAGATTATCCCGGCACTTGCTCCACAGACTTGCTAGAACATTCGTAGTAAAGATTCTTTTTGAATACATAAAATAAAACTGAGAACCGTATCCAAAGAGTCCAATACACAGACCTATGGTTTTCGGTGGTCACGCCTTTTCATGGTCTACTACTCAGTGGTAATACATGCTATTCAATAAACCATCATGTCATGTGACACTCAGGTAACTCCCCCTCCCAGATCACGTGATAGCTGGTTAACGCCCCACTAATCACATGATCTAGGAGGACACCAAACAATACCTCCGATGATCTAAGTATAAAATGATAAATGGGTTAAAACAATAGCATAAAAACACAATTCATAACCTTATCTAGAGAACGGTACGTCACGGATATTACAATCTTGCATGTAGATCCTACATCTGAAATAAATCTTAAAATAGTTAGATACGTGCAGATATAGTTTGTACACAAAATGTTAACATTGATAACCCCCTTTTTAACACCGTCGCTTCACTGAGTCAGAAATCCAAAGATCTAGAAACAAGCATAAACGTTCAATTATTGGGACCTAGTAGCTAAAAATATTATTTATTCTCGCTGTTAAGATGCAATAGAAAAACCAGTAGATACTATAAGGCATATCAAGCGGGTAGTTACGTATAGGTGCTGGGGCAGCGAGCACACAGAGGCTACAGTAAATAGGAGATAAAGTGCTTGGTGCACAGCCAGAAAGTGCAGTAATCACAGGTGGTATCAGTAACAAACAGTAGATAAATACATCCAGTGCGCACAGGGTACAAGTAACAGAATATATCTGGTAGTACGGCGTATAGAGGCCATAAAAAGGAGACGCTGCCCAGCAGAGGCTGAGGATTATTTTATCATCAAAGCCGGGCAAGGGTGAGAAGATACACACCTGGGAAAAGGGAGCGTGTGGAGAGGGAGTTCCAGCGGCACATATCCTGCATGTGCGGCAACGCGACGGAGGGGCGGGACAGCAGCAAATCCGGAGCAACATTGTGATCCGGATGATGCAGTGGCCGCCCCGTGGAAGCGCAGCGCACAGAGGTCACCGGACTGCGCACCCTCTCCAGCACGTCGGGCACCATCTTAAATCAGGGTCAACGGTGAGGGAAGGGAGGATGTCTGCAGACAGGTAAGGATGCAGACCATTGAATGTGTTGGACGGTAATAATAGTATTTGTTCCATTCACTCCCCTGTTGTGTCTGTACGAATTAGGGCACCAAGTGCTACATGGAATCGGAATGAAAAATTTTAATTAATTGACATAATAATAAAAAGGGGATTACATTATCAAAGTGACACGTACTAATGGAAAATAGTCAAAGACTTCAGTGGAGCACTGCATAATACTAAAAAAACCTTAATTTTTGACCGCGCTCATTTACTCATGTTATCTATATGCAGTGCTCCACTGAAGTTTTTGCACTCTCCCATTAGTACGTTGTCACATTTTGATCATTATCCCCTTTTTTTTATTATTTAATTAATTAAACGGTTTTTCATTACGTTCCGTAGCACTTGATGCCCTATTTAGATGAAGGGAACAAATACTATTTGTCTTGTACTATATATTACCCTTGCCACACTTTCAATTGTCTGCTATCCAGTACCGTCGGCAGACATCTCCTTTCCCTATAATAGATTTTTTTCCTGCATTTTTGCATCATTGTACTGACCCATGGAATAAAAATATGATGTTGTGCTATGCTAAATGGATAAACGTCAAACAAATACAGATAAAAAATTTTACTTGTAATGCTTTTCTACCAAGAAATTGATAACAACCAGTACTATGCAACACACAAATGTTAAAATCTTCCTAAAAGAGTTTAAAAAATATTTAAAACATAAATGCTCCCAAAATTCAATTGAGAAAAATTTTCTATTTGTAACATCTTATGGTGTTTATATTAGAGGAACTTTAAAAAATAATTCTGAACATAATGTTGAGAAATGCCTAGTCACTAACTAATTTGGGTTGGTAAAACGATCCTTTTAGTGTTTTTTTTCATAAACACGACAACTTATCAAACTAATTACTGCTAACCTGATAGTAAATGTTCATGAAGACAACCTTTCAAATGATTTTGTATAAGTTAGTGTTCAGAAGTATCCATTATAAAGCGTCACGTGCAAGATTACAAAAAGAGGAGAGCCTTAAAACGCAAATGTCTGACCAACCTTGAAGGGGTTAGACCTATGTATAAAACACTTCAAACAACTATAAAAATCATAAGTACATGTACTATTTGTTTGCCCAGAAATCTACAGTTTGCCCAAATGCAGGTGGTCTAAATGCTATACATTCTCTGTCAGTGGCTAACAAGTTGATGAAAATACAGACAAAAGGCTTATCATACATAACAAGTTTTTAAATTTAAACATTTCTAGTCAATATGATTTATCGTATTTAAGTATTTGTATTGCTATTTAATTCTATTATCTAATGGTCAGAATATCCACGTTTGGCAATGAATACATCTGTCATCGTTCTTCAGATGATGGTTTAAGTAATCTCGGGTAGTCCCTGACTCCCAACTTGTGCTGGTTAAACTCTGTACGGTGGCGGGAAATATCCTCCAATCAAAAGAGGCCGGGAGGAAGGGGACAGTGAGGAGTACCGTTTTACGTATGAGAGCGTAATAACTTTGCGTGAAGAAAAGTAGATGAAAAGTAACCAAAAAGCCCAAACACTGCACGGGTAATCAGTTAAAGAAATAGGAAATGAGCGACTGGAAGCCAAATAAAATCGTTGACGAAGAGTTTGAAGTGTGTTAAAGGAACATTTTCCTAGAGCATGCAACACAACTTGGCGAAGTGTACCTGTCTGAGACTTCGGCAGCCGGAGCAGGAGCAAGCGACGCCATAATTGTAGTACATCATGTAAATTGGTCATTTAGACTGTCAAATAAAGACTTTCTTGACATAAAAAAAAGCTTATGTTTGTTAAATCGTTTGTACAAAATAGTGTTAGTGTTACTTTTCTGCTTCATGTTGTATTCCATTTTCATTTATGTAATATAACTGAAAGTTACAGCTGAGCTAAAACACATTCTGGTTAAATTATTTATTTCTTTGATCAAAGCAAAGCAAGTTAGGCGAATTCATTTTAAAATTGTGAATCGCATTGTCAACACTGCTTCTGCGGCTTTATGGCAGGTTTTTCTTCAGATTTCTGTATTTAATATGCAGTTTAATGTAGTGCTACTTTTACAGATTCTCTACTAGTACATATTGTATATGAGTAATTTTGATCACAGTGGTACGGGTGATGGAATGTATTACCATTCATCGTGGTTTTCCTTTATAAACCTACAAATAGTCATCAGAAGATTGACAGCTAATTGTAATAAAAATGATGATGGGTGTAATACTAAAGAAGGGAGAAGTATTTAAGACAAAAAAAGTCTTTTCAAGGGCTGCTAAAATCTTTGCAACCAATTTTGATATTGTATTTTCTCAAAGGAAAATACAGCCTTATGGTGCTTATGCAAAGTTGAACTTTTTCATATGGTTATCATGCACAAATAAGAAATAAGTGTTTTGTAAAAGTGACATTGCGTTTTCGATGTTTTTCTATAGAAGTAATTGCTAGTGTTATTTGAAATGGGCTGAATAAGCGACTAAAGGATACGGGCACAGTTTATCTGCACTTGATGGTTAAGTCTATTACCCTCTTGCCCACATACACACACACCTGCACAGATGGGAATGAATGGAAGGACACAAGACCCCCCTTTTAAACAATACCAAACACTTGGACGATAACAGTGGAGTTCACCCACAAAGCCAGGTTTTTATATGTACTCAGGACTAGGCAAAATAACACATTCTTCTATTCACTGTTATTAACAAAATGCAGCATCACAGACTAGTTCAACCAGTCCCTGCATACACAATTTCCAGTTCCCCTACACTCCACCACCCCAGGATACTTCTGACTTGGGGTTGGACGCCAACTTGTAGCTGAACATGATGAGCTGAGATTACGTCTGTTTATGCTGTAGGCGTACCCCACCCCCCTTGCACAGACAGAGCTTACACTGCTGCACACGAAACAGACACTCCTCCAGGAGATTGGAGGAGTAAAGGGATGTGTCAAACAACAAGCTACACGGAGCATAGTGGCCCGGGGGAAGGGGGAGGCAGGCCACATTTCGTGTAGAGCTAGGTAGAGCCCACAGTCTACCTCGCTCTATGTGTTTAGTACACAGTCAGAAGGAGAGAAAGTGCTATACACCTTGTAACCCTGATAATGTAACCAAATTGTCATTCCACAGAACTAGTGTTATTAATAGTTATGTGGCTGCTTGAGAGCACACCACCAACACCATGGGAGCTAAACCGCACAATGTAAAGTATATGGGAGGGGGGGGGGGGTAGTGGGGAGAGGACCAATTTGTAGACCGGTTTCAGGTACCTAAGACCAGTGTAAAGCTTGAATGGTGTCATTCCTCCCCGCCTCCAATTTAGACTGCTTCCTAATCAGCCCGTGCTTCACACAGGTGTTCCAGTGGACCGTAAGTACTTACGGTATAACAGAAGTTTACGGAAGTTTATTGTCACAAGATAGATATTTTGGTGGTGGGTGATTATTGAAATTGCGACAGGCACTCTAGTGTCCTAGTGGTTGTTTTTGTGACTACATGCTGCTTCAATGAGGTTTTCATATGAATGTGTACTTCTGCAGTTGCTGTTGCTGATTCCACCCTAATACCAGACATGGGTATTTAGGTGTACTGGGCTCATTAACATTGGGAAATACACTCCTTACCTACAGCTCTTAAGTGCCTGTGGAGGGCGCTCTGCACAATGTATAATCCTCTTAACACCTTGTTTCCTTCTTTCCTCCTTACCTAGGATTCTATGGAGAAATGATAGAAGGCAAAGAATGAGACCAAGGCGAGGGAAACAAGCGAAACACCAAACCAAGCAGCAGCAACAACAGGTTTCGTAATGGTTTTTTAAAAACCTGCCAACTGCTTAGAGATGATATTGCTCCTTTAGTAGAGGGAGGTAACAATCACCTATGAACATAAACATCGAAGAAACCCCACCCCCTCTAAAGACCTAGACTAGCCTTCTTCAGAATTAGAAGATGAATCTCTCAGTAAGCCATTGATATTGATATGGCTCCTTCCTTGTATCAGAAAAATGGACTCCACAGTATCTCTTGTCAGTCTGAAAGAGTTAGACCCATACTTAGCTATCCGATACACATTCAGGAGAGTTGTTTGGGGACAAAACGCACACAGAAGAAGTTCCCCAATCTTACTAGGTTCCTGATAGTGGGTTCGCCCTTACCAGGGCGGTTTATCTGCTTTAGGCAGGGCCTTAGTCCGCAGGGACGTCGCAGGGTGAGTTTGCCACCACCTACCTAGTCTGACAGCTAGCGCCAAGCCTGGTTGTGGTTGCGCGGTTGCTGGACAGGTGCTGACACACACGTCCTGTAAACCCCAACGTATGCTATTCTTCAAGTAGACTGTAACAAACACACACACAAACACATCCTGTAAACCCCCACATACCCTATTCTTCAAATATACTGTAACACACACACACGTCCTGTAAACCCCCACATACCCTATTCTTCAAGTAGACTGTAACACATACATCCTGTAAAACCCCACATACCCTATTCTTCAAGTAGACTGTAACACACACACATCCTGTAAATCCCCACATACCCTATTAAGTCTACTTAACACACACACAACACACACACAAAAACACATCCTGTAAATCTTCACATACACTATTCTTCAAGTAGACTGTAACACACACACACACAAACACTCATCCTGGAAACCCCCACGTAACCTATTTTTTAAGTAGACTGTAACACACACACACACGTACATATCCTGTAAACCCCCACATACCCTGTTCTTCAAGTTGACTGTAACACACACACACATCCTGTAAACCCCCCCATACCCTATACTTCAAGTAGACGGTAACACAAACACACACATCCACACATCCCCACATACCCTATTCTTCAAGAAGACTGTAACACACACACACACATCCTGTAAACCCTAACATACCCAATTCTTCAAGTAGACTGTAACACACACACACACACACATCCTTTAAACCCCCCCACACTATATCCTTCAAGTGGACGGTAACACACACACATCCTGTAAACCCCCACATACCCTATTCTTCAAGTAGACTGTATCACACACACACATCCTGTAAACCCACACATACCCTATTCTTCAAGTAGACTGTAACAAACACACACACATCCTGTAAACCCCCACACTCCTCCACTAAACGCCTTCTCCTCCACCACACGCCTTCTCCTCCACCACACGCCTTCTCCTCCACCACACGCCTTCTCCTCCACCACACGCCTTCTCCACCACTAAACTCCTACTCCACACACTTCGCACTTAAAAGTGCGGTTTGGGGGGAAAGGGAATACAGATGATGGGGGGGATAGTACAGGGAAGTGGGATTACACTGGGAGGGGATGGAGGATGGGTGTAGTAGTTTTTTTCACTTTTACAGGACAGATCCTAAAACCCTCTGCTCTCCAACACTACCAAACGCAGAATGGCGGCGTTGGAGAGCATGGAGGGTCTTGGGTCTGCCCTCCACAGTCACTGATCGCTGTGATTGGCCAGTCTGTACAGACTGCCCTCCACAGTCACTGATCGCTGTGATTGGCCAGTCTGTACAGACGACGGGATGACGTTATTAACCCTGGAGCCGCCAGCCTGCAGCCTCCGATCGCTGCAATTGGCCGTCTGTGAAGACGGGCCAATCGCAGCGATCGACATCACAGGACCGACATGACAGGTCCCGTGATGTCAGAGGGGGGATGTCCGATCGCGATCCCGCCAGGTTTCGGCGGTCGGTCATCCCGTCTTGCGATGGGATGACCGAATCTCAACATGTCGCGCCGCTGGCGGATATATCCACCATCGAGCGCTAACTCACTGCGCTCGATGGCGGATATATCCGCCGCGGAGCGTGAAGGGGTTAAGACCTTCTATAAACAGTTTGTATGCAGTTTAGTAGCTCCACCTACATCACATGGCCACGCCTACTTGTTTTGACCCCACCCACAGAATGGGCCACTTTAACAGTTTTTTCCAGGGCCACTTTAAATTCCCAGTCCGCCCCTGCCTCTGAGGCTGCCTAATCTTGGGATGGAGCTGGCGGTCCGCTGCCAGGCGAGCTTTCATGATAAGGGGACGATGTATGGAGGCAGTGAAGTAGTAGTAGATTAAAGGTGCTGCAGTTAAAACTATGTTAGTTGGATCTTGGGATGGAGCTGGCGCTCTGCTGCCAGGCGAGCTCTCGCCAATCCAAGCCCTGTCTCTTGGCTACTCCCCAAACAGCACTTCTAAGAACCTTTTGTATAAGATCAAGTGTAGTAGTGTTCTTATAAGTTTGGGTTATGGCGGGTGAGGGGAATGTAAACAGATGCGCAATAAGCGCTGAAATAATATCGGTAAATGATAAAAGTTTGCCAGTATATTTTGTGGATTACAAAATTGATTAATCCTCCGCCTCTACGTTCATCCACTCCACATTTAGGAAAAAAGGTGCAGTACCTTTCCAACCAGAGATTTTTGGTACTCACGGGGACAGTCCTTAGTCCATACCCAATGTCCTCAGCGTTGCATGCCTAGGGCATGAAAAATCCTCATACAGGGTAAGGTAGCTCGGCACGGCGTCCCTCCTGGGGATTCTCAAGGTAGCTCGTAGCTTCTGTGCTACTCCTAATTGTTCCCACCCGGGAACTTGTTCCTCCACTACTCGTTCCACTTTCTTCGTTCCTTCTTCTAATTACTATTAGATTTGGGAAGAGAAAGGAAAAAAACGATGGTGCAGTACTTTTTTGATCGTAAAAATTGTTTTAATGGAAATACTCACAAGAGTAAAGATGAAAAAGGCCTTATGGATAAAACAAACACGCTCGGTATACCGCCCAACTCCGAGTTTCGCCTGATATGGTTTCTTCCGGGGCTTACCGGCGTGTTGGGCTACGTGTCTTTTATATGCAAATTCAATTCAAATGCAAAACATTTCTCACAATTTTTTTCTCAAAATAAAATAAACTGTTTTCATGCAATTCTTTCAATAATGTTCGTATCAATGACAAAGTCTTATTTTAACAGATGAAATTTCTAACAGTCCTATTTGTAAACTTTACAGTCATTTGTTAACACCTTTGTTAACATATTTGTCAACAACCGAATTTTTGCAAGATATTGAAAAATTTTAAACAAGGGATGCTACTAACTCTAAAGTAGTGAATAATAAAGTGCTAAGAAAGTGCGTGTGAACCTAATTAAAGAGCTTAGTGATATTTTCAAGTATTCATGTAAACCATGTTTTACAGTGCTGATGTGCTCCATATTGAATATTTACCAAACCGACAGTTTAAAGTAAATGACAAAGAACAGATGGAATTTCTAACAGTCCTATTTGTAAACTTCACAGTCATATTTGTTAACAAATGTGTTAACATATTTGTCAACAACCGAATTTTTGCAGGATATTGGAAAATTTTAAACAGGGGATGCCACTAACTCTAAAGTAGTGAATAATAAAGTGCTAAAAAAGTGTGTGTGAACCTAATTAAAGTGCTTAGTGGCGACAAAGTTAACAAGTTTGATGTGGAAGCCATGAAAACAACCCAAAATTCTGCCTGACACAGCTCGTTTTATAAGGGGACCATGTATGGAGGCAGCTATATGGACGACTTTTGGAGGCAGCTATGGCGATGACGTGTGGAGGTAGCAATGGAGACGAGTACTATAGCTAGAGCCAGTTGGCCCTGGAAAAAAATAGCCAGTTTCCTCTGCTTTAGTGTACAAAGAGGAGGAGAAGGAGGACAATGAGGAGGAGAAGTGCTTACATTATTCAGGTTGAGCTTCTTTCACCTGGTGGAGAATGGAAATCCGGAGAAATCCAGGCTTTATTCATCTTGATAAGCGTCAGCCTGTCAGCGCTGTCAGTCGACAGGCGTGTACGCTTATCGGTGATGATGCCACCAGCTGCACTGAAAACCCGCTCGGACAACACGCTAGCGGCAGGGCAGGCAAGAACCTCCAAGGCGTACAGCGCCAGTTCGTGCCACATGTCCAGCTTTGAAACCCAGTAGTTGTAGGGAGCTGTGTGATCATTTAGGACGATGGTATGGTCAGGGGATTCTCAAGGTAGCTCGTAGCTTCTGTGCTACTCCTAATTGTTCCCACCTGGGAACTTGTTCCTCCACTACTCGTTCCACTTTCTTCGTTCCTTCTTCTAATTACTATTAGATTTGGGAAGAGAAAGGAAAAAAACGATGGTGCAGTACTTTTTTGATCGTAAAAATTGTTTTAATGGAAATAATCACAAGAGTAAAGATTAAAAAGGCCTTATGGATAAAACAAACACGCTCGGTATACCGCCCGACTCAGAGTTTCGCCTGATATGGCTTCTTCCGGGGCTTACCGGCGTGTTGGGCTATGTGTCTTTTATATACAAATTCAATTCATATGCAAAACATTTCTCACAATTTTTTTCTCACAATAAAATAAACAGTTTTCATGCAATTCTTTCAATAATGTTCATATCAATGACAAAGGCATTATTTTAACAGATGAAAATTCTAACAGTCCTATTTGTAAACTTTACAGTCATATTTGTTAACAAATTTGTTAACATATTTGTCAACAACCGAATTTTTGCAGGATATTGGAAAATTTTTAAACAAGGGATGCTACTAACTCTAAAGTAGTGAATAATAAAGTGCTAAAAAAGTGTGTGTGAAACTAATTAAAGTGCTTAGTAATATTTTCAAGTATTCATGTAAACCATGTTTTACAGAGCTGATGTACTACATATTGAATATAGAAAAGTTTTTTAAAAGGTCCTAAACGGCACAGTGTGCTTTGGGTATAGTAAGTATTATATATTAAAATTAAAGTGCTTGGTGATATTGAAATAAAGTGCTGATGTGCATAAAACTTTATAAACAATTTTATAAAAAACATTTTATCTCAAGATCTGCATTCAATCCTAGTGGAATTAAAGTTTTAAGGTGGAAGATCCAAAATGATTCTCTTTGGCTCATTTTTTTAATAATGTCTTCCCCCCCTCCAATGTGGTGAGACTCGTTCTAAACTAAAGAAGGAGGTACCAATAGGGTATGGGCTGACAGGGAATGATCTAACTTCCCTTTTCTTATATTTCTGAAGTGTTCATTCAGCCTAGTCTTCAATTTCCTGATGGTCCTTCCTATATATTTCAACCCACATGGGCATACTATCATATAAATGACCTGAGAGGTGTCACAAGTGGCAAAATGTTTTATATTATATGTGAGGGAATTGCATGTAAAGGATGTCTGTCAAATTTGGCTTCTAAAAGGACAACGCCCCTCTTTCCCTTCTGAGCTTCACTGCGTACCCATACAACATTTTATTTGCATGTGTGGGGCAATTTTATACTCGGGAGAAATGCTAGTACACATTTTTTTGGGGTTGTTTTATCTTTAATGCCTTATGGGATACAAAAAATAGCCGTAAAAGTGACTTTTTTGGGAAAATGTTCATATTTTTCCTTTTAGGGACCTAATTGAAGCAAACACCTGTAGGGGAAAATACATATATTACACCTTGCTAAATTCTCCAAAGGGTGCACTTTCCAAAATGGTGACACTTCTTGGGGTTCCCCTCTGTTTTGGTACCACTAGGGCTCTCCAAATGCATCCTGACACATGTAAAGGATGATTGTCAAATCTGGCTTCTAAAAGGCCAACGTCCCTCTTTCCCTTCTGAGCCCTACTGTGTACCCATACAACACTTTATATGAAAAAGTGGTGCATTTCTGTGCTTAGGAGAAATAGTTTTACACATTTATGGGGGTTGTTTCATCTTTTATCCCTTGTGGCTTACAAAAATTTGGGGTAAAAGTGACTTTTTTGAGAAAATTTTCACCTTTTTTCCCTTTTGGGGCCTAATTGAATCAAACACCTGTTGGGGCAACTACACAAATTACACCTTGCTAAACTCTCCAAGGGGTGTACTTTCCAAAATGGTGTCTCTTGTTGGGGCTTTCCTCTGTTTTGGTACCATTATGCATCCTGACACATGAAAACTTTTTCAGCCATATTTGCCCTGCAAAAACGAAACAACGCTCTTTCCATTCCAAGTGCCCCCCTGTGTCCGTACAGCAGGGTACAGTGACAAAATGGGTATTGGCATACTCAGGAGGAATTGCCCTCAACATTGTAAAATGCATTTTCCTTTTTAACCCATTGTGAAGGTGCAAATTTTAGTGTTCAATGAATCTATAGTAAGATAAAATTACATTTCTCTAATCTTACTTTCATTTATCTGTCACCCTCATGAAACGCTCATAGGGTTAACAAAATTCCCAAAGGCTGTTTTGAATATTTTGAGGGGTGTAGTTTCTGAAATGGTGTCATTCGTGGGGGTTTTCTGTCATGTAGGCCTTATAAAGTCACTTCTAACTAAATTGACCCTCCAAAAGTAGGTTTTGATGATTTTCGTGAAAATCTGAAAAATTGCACCTAAAGTTATAAGCCTCCTAACATCCTAAAAAAAGGAAAAGATGTTTGAAAAATGATGCCAAGTTAAAGCAGACATATGGAAAATGTTAGTTATCAAGTTATTTTAGTGATATGACAAATTTCCAAAAAGTAGAAAATTTAGAATTTGGAAAACATTGTTTTTTTCAAAAATTTTGCCAAATTTCCATTTATTTCATAAATAAATATTAAATATATTGATTAAATTTCTCAACCAACAGGAAGTACAATGTGTCATGAAAAAACAATCTCAAAATCAACTGGATATGTTAAAGCGTTCCAAAGTTATAACCACTTAAATAGACACATGTCAGATTTTAAAAAATGGGCCGTGTCAGGAAGGTGAAAAGTGGCTTCAGCGTTAAGGGGTTAATATGAATGATTTCAATTTGTCTTTTACGTCTAATTTTAGTAAAACTAGTATTCGATTTTTGGACTTGGAATTGATTAAGGGAGATAATAAGATATACACGAAAATGTTTTTCAAGGAAACTGTAATAGCTATATAGATTTTGAAAGTTGCCACTTTGGCCCTTGGTTAAAGAATATTCCAAAGGGCCAGTTTAAAAGAATAAAGAGAAATTGTACTAGAAAAGAGGATTATGATGCACAAGCAGCGATTTTGGAAGGAAGGTTCATAGAAAGAAACTACAATATTGAGGATATTAATAAAGCAAAAGAAGAAATAGAAAATGACACCATTACACCAGTGAATAGAGAAAAAATAATTGGAAATAAAGGTACTAAAATTAAAGATACTAAGAAAGGTGAAGGTAGAGAAGAAAAAATCACAATTCCGTTTATTACAAATCACACAAAGGATTCTTATTGGGTGAGGAAGATTATTAAAAAGAATTGGCACATTTTACAGCACGATCCGGTATTAGGGCATAGAATGGCAGAACCAAAGGTTGTCCATAGAAGATTAAAGAACATTAAGGACCACATTGTTCACAGTAGTATTAGGACAAATTCACAAAGCATTAGGACTGCACACACCGTTTTTTTTAATTGTTCCCATTGTAAAGCATGCAAAAGCACGAAGAAAATTTGCACTGGAGGTGTCCATAATTTCACATCATCTGAACCTGTCAACAATTTTTTAATATAGAGCACTTTGCCACATGCGATTCAACGGGTGTTATCTACATGATGGTCTGCCCGTGTGGTTTAAAATATATCAGACGAACTATAAGGAAGTTAAAAACCCAGGTGAATGAGCATGTTAGAAACATTAAAAATTGTTTCCTTGTATATTTTTGTATATATATATATTTTTTTATATTTTTAAATTTTTCATTTTCTATTGTTATTTGTGGATTTTTACCTATGTATACAAATAATCTTTTTCATGAAGCCCTCCTATCAATTTATTTCTTGGGAATTTTTATTGTTAGATATAATACCTCTAGTATTTTAGGTTAGTGTTAAATCAGAAACTGGCAGTCGGGGTTAAGTTTTTTGTACTTGCAATTCATTATCTATAAATGAGCAACAACCTGTGCACGTCGACAAGCCCCGGATGAAGCTACCTGGCGAAACTCGGAGTCGGGCTGTTAATGTCAAACGTGCAACCATTTTATTCTTATAAGGCCTTTTATCAGAAGATTTTTGGGGGTATACGAAATAAAAAGAAAAAGTTTTACGCAAAACCCTATTGCACCATTGTGTGTTCTTTCTCTCCTTATTGGTGAATGGACTTGAAGTGTTCCCTTTCCGGACCGTAGCGGAACCAACGTTGGAGGAGTTTGAGTTTCTGAGTCGGAAGACCGGACACTCGCACCGCATCTCCAGTGGGAGCCGCAGGATCCACGGACGCATCGAGCTTAAAAAGAACACTACACCAAGGAGTGATAACGCACAAATAAGGTTTTTTGCCTCTACTCGGGTACATATGTTTGAAAATGGAGAGGTACTGTGTCTTTTCTTATTGATTATTTTTTAATTAATTTTTATCTAATATTTACGGAGGACGTTGATGCAGAGGGACTTTTGCATTTTTGTATTTCTACGTTTGGATATTTGGACTTTTATCCGTTTTTTGTCTCTCTTGCGCCATTACGTCGTTCCCTACAGCGGATTTGGTTTTCCTTGTTTTTGTTTTTTCTAATTTCGGTAATATTGGGCTAAATAGCCATATAGGCACTTTGCGATAATTACATGGACTTTGGTTTGCACTTTGGGCACTTGGTCTCTAAAAGGTTCGCTATCACTGCACTATAAAATCAAAGAGTGCACTCTTTTTACACTGACATCAGATGATTCCATAGATTACGACAAACCTGTTCAGTTAAACGCGGACACATGTAGAAACCCCCCTAAAGAGTGGAGAGGGTGTCGGCAGTAATTTTGCATTGACGTCACTGATCATTTTGCCCTTCTTTTCACGCGTCAGTGTCCTCTTTCAATCGGTCAATAATCCATCAGTATTGCTAAAGCAAAAAACAAACAGGAGTTGATCCAGAATATGATCTAGAGATGAGCAGCAAATGGGATACTTGCATTCCCTATGTGTTCTGTATCCACTCCTGCTTTTGGCTATCAATCCTGAAGCTTTCCATCCTTCTGGCAGATAAAATGAAGGGGAAAACCAAACAGTGACAACGTCATAGAGTGGTGGAGGGTGAAAACAACATTATGGAAATCACAGGGTGTTCCAGGGAGACATCGGTCAGTTGGCAGCAGCATGAGTAGGCTGCAGAGTGGCACAATGACAAATTATGGAGGTGGCGGAAACATGGTAGGCCACCAAGTGGCACAATGATAAGAGTGAGGAGGTGGCGGTAGCAGCAGCAACAGGAGGCCACAGGTGACAGCAACATGGAAAGCCACAGAGTGGCACAATGATATAGTGTGAAGGTGGCATCAACAGCAGCCCACAGGTGGCAGCAACATGGTGGCAGCAACAAGGAAAGCCACAGAGTGGTCCAATGACAATGTGGCGGCAGCAGCAGCAACAGCAGGCCACAAAGTGGCACAATGATAGAGTGTGGAGGTGGCGGCAGCAGCACGAGCCCACAGGTGGCAGCATCATGGTGGCAGCAACATGGAAAGCCACAGAGTGGTCCAATGACAGAGTGTGGAGGTGGCAGCAGCAGCAGCAACAGGAGCCCACAAAGTGGCACAACGATAGGAGTGTGGAGGTGGCGGCAGCAGCAGGAGCCCACAGGGGGCAGCAACAGGGAAAGCCACAGAGTGGCACAATAATAAAGGGTGGAGCTGGCAGCAGCAGCTACCGGAGGCCACAAAGTGGCACAATGATAAGAGTGTGGAGGTGGCAGCAGCAGCAGGAGCCCACAGGTGTGCACAACATGGTGGCAGCAACACGGGAAGCCACAGAGCGGCACAATAATATAGTGTGGAGGTGGCATCAACAGGAGCCCACAGGTGGCAGCAACATGGTGGCAGCAACAGGGAAAGCCACAGAGTGGCACAATGATATAGTGTGGAGGTGGCATCAGTATCAGCAGGAGCCCCCAGGGTGGCACAATGAAGTTTGAAACAACAATGAAGTTTGAAATGAATTTGAATTCAAAGTATTCAATGTAAATTTTAATTTGTAGATTGGAGATGCCACATCCATTATACATTACAGTTTTCCTGAAAATATCAGGTCTTTGACAAAAAAGAACTTCAAAGGTGGCACCAGCAGCATGAGGTCAGAGGTGTGGAGGTGGCGGCAACATGGTAGGCCACAGAGTGGCACAATGATATAGTGTGGAGGTGGCATCAGTATCAGCAGGAGTCTGCAGGGTGGCACAATGACAAATTATGGAGGTGGCGGAAACATGGTAGGCCACCAAGTGGCACAATGATAAGAGTGAGGAGGTGGCGGTAGCAGCAGCAACAGGAGGCCACAGGTGACAGCAACATGGAAAGCCACAGAGTGGCACAATGATATAGTGTGAAGGAGGCATCAGTAGCAGCAGCAGCAGCAGGAGCCCGCAGATAGTCACAATGATATCGTGCGTTGGTGGCATCAGTAGCAGCAGCAGCAGGAGCTGACAGGGTGGCACAATAATATAGTGTGGAGGTGGAGTCAGCAGCAGCAGGAGCCCGCAGGGTGGCACAATGATATAGTGTGAAGTTGGCATCAGAAGCAGCAGCAGCAGGAGCCCGCAGGGTGGCACAATGATATAGTGTGGAGGTGGCGTCAACAACAGCAGGAGCACGCAGGGTGGCACAATGATATAGTGTGGAGGTGGCATCTGCAGCAGCAGGAGCCTGCAGAGTGGCACCATGATATAGTGTGGAGGTGGCAGACAATTCGAGTCCCTGGTAAAGATGGTAGGAGGCAGATGGTGCACCTGGCAGCAGATGTGTAGCATCAGGCGGGTGGCAGCATCAGAATAGTGGATGAGGCAGGTAGTTAGAACCCCGACTCATTTCTCAACGTTTGGAGGAGGCGTCATGGCTGATCTAATCTGATGCATTAGGCATTGGTGAGTTGAAAACCTGGCCGATCCAAGCCTGATTCATCTTGACAACATTCTCTCCACATTACGGGTGTACAAGCGCGTTCTCCTTGGGGTAACTATGGCCCCCGCCACACTGAACACACTACTGGCTGGGCAGGACAGCTTCTCTACTGCAAACTCTGCAAGTTGCGGGCACGCATCAAGTTTGGCTGCCCAGTAGTCCATGGGATCCTCTACCTGAGGTGGTAAAGTGCTGTCCAAGTAGGCCACAACCTGCTGGTGCAGGATCTGCTCGATGTCCTGCTGGTAGCGGCTACCCTCTTCACTAGGCGGGTGAAGGAAGTTGCTCAATAAATAATCCAGACTTAACTGCTGCTGATGAAGCTGCTACTGATCCTGCCCCCCCCCCCCCAGCTCCCCACAGCAGCCGTGGCAGTAATACGCGAGCAATGACTGCCAGGAGTCCCCCGGTCAGACCTGACAGAGGATGGACAATGTCGCACATAGGCAGTGGCCAACTGTGTGCACAGTATTTCTCTATAGTATGCCAGTTGTTTCTCCCTCTCAGCAGCTGGAAAAAAGTCACCCATTTTTGACCGGTAGCGAGGGTCCAAGAGGGTGGAGAGCCAAAACTCATCCCTTTGCCAGATGTTGACTCTTCGGCTGTCACTAGTTAGGCAAAGCAGCATGCTGCGGGCCATCTGCGCACGTGACTCTGAGGGACTCCCGGCCTCCATCTCCACAGTATACTGCCATGGTGCTTCTGGGTCATCTGCCTCATCTTCTACCTCCTCCGGATGCTCCTGCTCCTCCTCTCTTTCACTTCCACTCATCTAAGTGGAAAAACCACTGATTTCACCAGACTCTGCTTGTGCTCCAATGTCCTCCTCCTCATCCTCCTCCAGTTCAGCCCCCACCGGACTCATGTGGCCATGAGATGTAGTTTCCACTTCTCCAGTGCCCTGACCAGACAGTTTTGCAGCATGAGTTCCAGGACATGAAGCAGTGGAATGACGTTATTCATCCCACAGTCCTGGCGACTGACAAATAATGTGGCCTCTTCAAAGGGCCTGAGCAAATGGCAGGTGTCACGCATGAGCTGCCAATGGCTGACATCAAAAGTTACAAAGGGGAGTACTACGGTCCGCTTCCATCATCAAAAAATCATTAATGGCTTTTCTCTGTTCATACAGGCGGTCTAACATATGGAGGCTGGAATTCCAATGGGTGGAAACATCGCATATCAGACTATGTTGGGGTAGGCTGTTCTGACGCTGCAACTCGAGGAGTTTGTGCTTCGCTTTGTAAGAATGGCTAAGGTGCGTGCACAGTGTGCTGGCCATTTTAAGAATGTCTTGCAGATGGGTGTAAGACTTCAGGAACTTGTTGACTACTAGATTGAACACTTGCGCTATGCAGGGCGCATGGACCATCCTTCCTCGGTGCAGTGCGGTCACCATGTTCCTCCCATTGTCTGTGGTTCCGATTTTTAGTTTTCGCAGAGAAAGCCACACATTGATTTCCTGTTGCATGACGCGTAGCAGTTCCTCCTCTGTGTGACTTTGTTCGCCCAGGCAAACCATGTGTAGAACTGCGTGACACCGCTGCGCCCTGCACATGTGGTATAATGGAGCAGCACTTGTGGAGGCTGAGGTGGTGGTAGAGAAGGAGGAGGCAGGCACTGACGCAGGAGCAGCAGTTTGCCAATGTGGAGGAGAAAGCGCCGTCTATTGTGGAAGTTGTTGGTGTGGCTCCCTTCACTCAGTGGGCTGTAAAGGACATGTACTGGGCCTGACCATAGTTACAGCTCAGACGTTCGTGCTGCCGTACACCTTGGAAGAGACTGATAAGGTCAAGGACTGGCCCACCTTCTGTTGTACATATTGGTGAAGGGCTGGCACAGCCTTTTTGGAAAAAAAATTGTGGCTTGGAACTCTCCACCTCGGTTCGGCACAAGGGTGCAGAGTCCACATTTTGGAAAGGGATAGATTGCAGTACCAACAACTTTGACAATAGCATGGTCAGCTTCTGCACCTTAGGATGGCTGTACGCATGGAGCACCTGCAGGATGGACCACATCTGACACCCGTTTCTCCCAGGCGCAGGGCCATGGTGCCAAGGTTAGCTCCTTGACCACGCTTCACTTTCTGCCCACAGATACAACATATACCCACGCTCGGCTCCTCTGGTGTCTTTACAATAAACTGCCACACTGCCAAGGAGGTAATTTTACCGCCAACACTCTGCACTGAGCGACTACAATCGCAGCTGAGCACCTGTTCCACTGCTTACTTCGACCTGCGAGTCGGGATTTGTACCCCGCAGACGTTTGGCTCCAGTCCTCACACTGCTGTCACCCTGCTGCTTCACGGCCACAGTAGCAACTTGCTGCCTGCTCCGCCTGCCACCTTTCTGTCTGACATAATAGTTTATAAATTACATGGATTTCACACGTAAATCTGGCTGTAAACTATAGCCTCAAAAAGGTATGGCAATGTGTGTTATACAGATACCCTACAACTGACAGTGTAATTTCAGTGAAAATCACTGTATAAACTATGTGGATTTGACACGTAAATCTGGCTGTAAACTATAGCCCCAAAAAGGTATGGCAATGTGCGTTATACAGATACCCTACAACTGACACCCAGTGAGAGATCCAAAAATCACTACAGCAGCTGCATAAACGCTACTGCAGATGCATGAAAGTCAAACAGATTTCTTCCTATTGGATTTTGTCACTAAATAGAACTGCTATTTGGGGTATACAGATCTGCTTTAAAGAACAACCAGGGATTGGTCCACCAATCGCTACTGCAGATGCATGAAAGTCAAACAGATTTCTTCCTATTCGACTTTGTCACTAAATAGAACATCTGTTTGGGGTATACAGATCCCCCTTAACCGGTTAAGGACCGTGCCCTTTCCTGTTTTTTCATGTCCATTTTTCACTCCCCACCTTCAAAAATCTATAACTTTTTTATTTTTACACGTAAAGAGCTGTGTGATGGCTTGTTTTCTGCGTAACAAATTGCACTTCATAGTGATGGTATTAAATATTCCATGCCATGTACTTGGAAGCAGGAAAAAAATTCCAAATGCAGTGAAAATGGTGAAAAAACGCATTTGCGCCATATTCTTGTGGGCTTGGATATTACGTCGGTCGCGAAGTGGTTAAAGAACAACCAGGGATTGCAGCAAGAATCGCTAATGCATATGCATGAAAGTCAAACAGATTTCTTCCTATTCGATTTTGTCACTAAATAGAACTGCTATTTGGGGTATACAGATCCCCCTTAAAGAATATCCAGGGATTGCTGAAAGAATCACTACTGCACAGTAAAGTAGCAGCAGCTGGGTTTTATAGGGCTGTGACATCACATAAGCATGCCGGTCGCTGATTGGCTTACAGGTCTGCAGATGTCATCAGGGGTGTTCCTTTCTCCATCCCAGAGTTCTCTGCCCCATGTAACACGTTGTTCTCGCACCCATTTAGCTGAAAAAAGAGGGGGGAAAAACAACTTTGTTCCCGCAAATCAGCATAAACTTCGGCTTCGTGACAAATCGAATTTTTCCTGAAATTCTAACCAAAGTTAGAATCTGTAGAATCGATTCGCCCATCTCTAGTAACTATCATTATCCTTGTCCTGAGTTTCACCAGCGGATGACAGGGAATGTTCATGGGAACTACGCTGACATATCAAGGCGCTACGAGGGTTAATTATTCGACCACCACATTTGTTTTTATTTGATTTTAATGGTTTTTATATCTTTTTTAGTTTAGGATAGGGTTAGAGTCGGGATAGGTGGATATAAGTGAATACTCCTCCATTGGCTTTACTCATGCAGTGATCATCAATATAGGTATTCACAAGATTTCCTGCCTCATTATAGTGTATCTCCTTCTGTTTGGAACATTTGTTGGCATATTGAAAGGTGTGGACAACAGCCATTCCTAGGTGGGTTGGGGAACTGCCAGTTCCAAGGATCCAGCATAGTAATAACTTCAGGTAGCATTTTCATCTTTATTTATTATCCTTTTTTTAATTATTTTTATTTTCACTTTTTGTCTTCACAACTACTTTTTTTCATATTTTGATTTTGGGATGTGCCATTACTGTTGGTACATTAGCCATTTATTACATTGGTATTCATACCACGATCACATTCACACAGGTTAAACTTCGCATCAATTCATTCAAACATTCACACGCATAATAATAATAATCTTTATTTATATAGCGCCATCAAATTCCATAGCGCGTTACAAATCATAGGGGACATATACAACTATATTATATTACAAAGAACAAACAGTCATATGGAACAATAGGAGTGAGGGCCCTGTTCACAAGAGCTTAAAGTCTATGAGGATGAGGGGGTGACACAAGAGGTTGTATAATGGTCCAGCCATTCTTTATAAGGGAACAATATAAAATAATTTAATAAATAATTTACTAAACAACGATGTTGCTGCCTGAACCAGCCATCAGCCACCATCTTATGTACAGGGTCCTAGAAAGGGCCTGAAAGACCAGCCTGGCTGCTGCATTAAGAATAGATTGAAGAGGAGAGAGTTTAGTCCGTAAAAGGCCGATTAGTAGGGAGTTACAGTAGTCTAGTCGAGTGTGAATCAGAGCAACAATTAGCATTTTAGAAGTTTCAAATATCAGAAACGGCCGGATTCTGGAGATGTTTCTGAGATGCATACGGCAAGAGCGAGCAAGAGATTGAATATATGGTGAAAAAGAGAGGTCAGAGTCCAGCACAACCCCAAGACAGCGGGCCTGCTGCCTCGGTGCTATAGTGATCCCACAGACCGAAATGGAGAGGTCGGGGTTGGGTTGGTTAGTAGGTGGAAAGACAAGAAGTTCACGCATATTTTTTCATCATTTTTTCTTTTGATTTTTCATGTTTTTTGCCACTACGCTTCATCTACCGTCCACACACATGTTTTCATTTGTACATTTCACTTTTCGTGGTTTCACATATATTTTCATTTTTATTTTATTTTTTTGGTCACATATCATTTTTTTTTTTTTTGAGTTTCCAAAATGTATGATGTTTTTTAAAATTTTTTTTATCATTCTCTTTCATTGAACAAAATACGACATAGTTACAAATGTCAAACCATGTAAAACATCATCATACAAATAATTTCTCACGCATGCAGGCGAGCTGGATACAATTGTATGGAGTTAGTGTGTTCCAAGTGTAGATATAATTTTAGAGTCATACATCCGGGAACATCCTTATATCAAATGTACTCTAGGGGATGTGGTTGAAGGTGAAACAATCCTGTTCTTATTAGAGTATATTTACTTTTCATAGTTCCTAGTCTGTGTCCAAATTACTCCTAGTATCAGGATTAGCTTATGCTCTAACAGTCCCCTTTTTATTGGTGGGGAGTACATCCCAGTATTTTTTACAACTAACTTGATTTAAAGAGGGAGGGAGGAAAATTGTAGGGGAAAAAGAGGGGGAGTTGAGATTTATGTAAGCATCTCTATTTCGAGATTAGAAGTATACGTGTATCTCAGAGTTTATGAGAACGTGAGAAAGTCCGGGGAGTTCCTGAAGTCAAGCCACGGACCCCATGTCTTTATATGTTGTTCAGTGGTATGGTAGGAATCTGCCATGAGTTCTTCCATGTTCTTCTGTGTAATGTTGAAATTTCCGAGAGGAGGTCAGAGCTAGATGGTACCCTAGTGGATTTCCATAAGCGCGGTATCAGTAACCTGGCGGCTATCAGTAGAAAACCCATGAGTGATTTTTTAGCCTTGTGTGTTGGGATCGGGATGATGTTCAGCAGGAGAGTGGCAGGGTCATTGTTTGGTTTAATACCTGTCAGCTTTCATATCAGATTTATAACTCTGTTCCAATGAGGTCTCAATAAGGGACATCCCCACCAAACATGGGTCATAGAGCCTTGGGCCTGTCTGCATCGCCAGCATTCATCGAAGCATGAGGGGTAGATTTTACTCAGTTTTGTGGGAGTCCAGTACCATCGCAATAGTATTTTAAAATTGGATTCCTGAGCCCTACCTGATATGGACAGCTTATGACAGAGCTCGAATGATTTGGCCCATTCCTCCTCAGAGAAAGCTTTACCTAGTTCCTGCTCCCACATTTTTACAAATGGTAGATCAGCGGATGCCCATTTATCTAGAAGCAGGTCATATATTGCAGAGATGGAGTGACGAGTTTGAGACTGACATATGCATAGCTGCTCGAACGGCGTCAAGGGTCTGTGGACTTTCAGGGTACTCTTGTTAGCATTATAGAAATGCCTTAATTGTGTATACTCCCATTTCACTCTACCTGTGCACACCCCGGCCTCTAGCACTTCTTCAATTGGAATTAGTCCAGTGTCTTTTAGAAGATTTACAAAGGTTAGGGGTTTATTTTGTCTCAGTGGTGAGAGGAAGTGGCTGAGACATCCTGGGGGGAAGTCAGGGTTGTCAACCACTGGTGTCAATGGCCCGTCAGAGGAGAACAAGCGCATGGATTCTCCCATTCGTTTAATTAGTTTGAGGATGTGAGTAGCCACGTATGGAATTTTGGCTAAGTGGAAGCTTTGATTAACGTAGGTGGCCGTCCATGGTAGGATGGTTAAGGGGGCAGGTGAGAGGGTGTTTTCAAGTGTCACCCATAGTTTTCCCTTCCCAGCATGAAACCAGTCCAAAATATGTGCCAGCTTCGCTGCAGTGTAGTACCCCTTGAAGTCGGGTAGCCCAATCCTCCCTGGATTTTCCTACGTATAAGTAACTGTCCGGGCAACGCAAGTGGTATTGTTTGGAATAAATAGAGGAGTCTTGGTAGCACTGTCATTTTGATGCGACTGAGTCGCCCTATCCACGTCAGTTATGTCGAAGTCCATTTTTTCAGGTCGTCTTGTAGTTTCTATAGGAATTGTCCATAGTTACGGGTAAAGGTCTTGTCCAGGTCTGCTGGGAATCAGTTTCATTTTTGTTGTCCTGATTAATTGGTCTCATTCATAACCATTGTCACTACATCATTCACATTACTATTTAAGTGTTCAGGGGTCTTTAGTATTTGTCATAAATTTCACAACCTATTTACTACTTCAATGCTAGGAATATGACAGATAATAATCTTTATTATCCATTTTATTTTATTTTATCTTCATTAATTAATTTCTCTGCACCGGATTTCATTCACTTATATTATATATCGGACTATGTCCGCTTCTTGCGACGCAATCATTGTGTGTGGTCCCTCGATTCCCGGTCCTTGGTGGTGACACGCATTTGGTTCCATTAGATCCCGGCCGCATTGGATACCGCAATCACCGCCCAGTTTCACCTTGTAAGGGGCGGAATTCAAGAGTTTACACACCAGGCAGGTAATTAATTATAGATTGCAGCAAATGGTGAATAAGATTCAGCCATTGGTTGAGAACCCCATTAATATCCCGAGCAGCCACATAGCACCACCCCTTGAGAAAGGCTTGGTATGCCAAAACACGTATTGGGGAAGACGTCCGGGGACACAAACTTTTGTTGGTATGTGTATTACAGCTTTTTATTTTTATCACATTCCCAGTGTTTACAACCTTTGTATCTCTTACAGTTCAGAGCTTTAGATATACTTGTTTACATGCACTCTGCACTTTATGAGCCCTTTTGTGATCCATTGACACTTTGGCTGCTATATGATGTATTGATTTGATATTTCTGGCTCTTGATATGATGCAGTTATATTGAGGAGATATACAACAGTTGTTATTTAGTTATCATTGTGCATGTTATGTCTCTATGAGTGGCTTTCATTGTGGTTAGTAATCTAATTCTATTTATTGTATTTTTTTTTAATATGTTAATAAATATGTATATAGTTAATATATATTTTATGTGAAAAAGAGATGAGTTGTTTCCCTCACTTTTGTTCATATTTGGTTGTTAACCACTGTTGTTCAACTGTGCACTAGTTTCCCACCTTGTGATTGTACCATGATGGACTGAGTTGTCAAGGCCCATGTTCCAGTAGAACTCTAATTATGTCAGTAGTAAGAGTCTTATCTTTAAAGGGAACCTATCATCAGGGGCTGTTTTTTTGGCTCCCCCATGTCCCATAGAGATTAGTGTGCAGATTGCCAAAGAGTTTTCATAATTAAACTGTCTGTTTCTGAAAAAAAAAGAAATGTTAGATGAAAGTTTCCGTTTATGTTCTAGAGCTGTGTCCCTAGTCTCCTGAGAGTGGCCAGTGAGGAGTGTGGCAGCCATGTACCCCTGCCTGAGGGGGAAAGCAATGGCGGAAGGTAATATGGGGGACATGGGAGTTTTTTAAAATTTGAAATCGATGTATGACAGTATTTTGCCAGGGCGGGAGGCACTTCTAACTGGCTACTCCCTGCATAGAGTTAGGTAAACTTTCATCTAAATTATGTTTTTCAGAAAAAGCCAGTTCTTCTATAAAAATTCTTTGTCAATGTGTACACTATTCCCTATGGGAACATGCTCTACACTATTGGTAGTGTATTCTTAGTTATCTACTGTCACTGTGTTGATTCTGAGGGGCACAAGCTAAAACTGTCTTATATTAAAGGACAACTGGTGGCAGCTTCTCAGGGTTGATAAGATTCTGTCTCACTGAGGCTAGTGAGAGGGATCTTGTAGCCATTCCGGGCTTTGATTTATTGTTGTGCCATAGCAGGAAGTTGTTTGGACAACTATAAAAATCACTTCCTGTGCCTCTCATTATACATGTGGTTGTCTATTTTCTTCTTGCTAGGTTGACATGAACCATTAGGAAAGACAAATTAAAAAGCACAGCATCAAAGAGATTCATCATATCATAATCAATTCTGCCCTATTTGTTGGCAAGGGTAAGGGAAAAAGTAGGGAGTAGGTCTGGGGTCCTGGGCTGTGGGAGGGGTGTTGGGTAAGAGGAGGAGATAGCAGTACCATATGCTATTCTGTGGTAGAATATGTAACCCAATACTGCCATACCTTTGTAAAAAAAATGCTCCTTTATCATGTAGCATGTTATATAGTTTATCATTAACAATAATTTAATTAAGCTTGGATTTCACTAGGTGTATCAGGATAGTGTTTTTTTCCACGACGTGGCTATTGCAATCATAGCTACTAAAATGGGTAAGAAGTGAATCTATGCTATATAGTACGACACAGACCGTATTCCCAATCTATCAACAAAATCAGCAATTCTGTACAGGCCTTCATCCAACCACCATTGAAGCTGATCTTAATAAGCCTGGCGTATGGGGAGACACCATCTTGAACCTATGCTTTAGTCTGTCCCAGACCGCCAGATTTGAAGACAAGAGTGGACATAGTCTATCCTTTGGATTAATCCAGGGAAGGAGGTCAATAGGGATCAGTGGGGCAAGCTGTTTGTTCGATTTGGCCCCATAGTGGAAGTCTATGTAGAGAGACCGCCCTATTTAGAGAGACCAGTGGGACTAGCCTAGCTGCATAATAATAATATTTGGTAACATTTGGAGCCCCTAGTCCCCCATCTACTATGGAGTGAACATAGTGATCTGTG
Organism: Engystomops pustulosus; assembly: GCA_019512145.1. NCBI lineage: Eukaryota > Metazoa > Chordata > Amphibia > Anura > Leptodactylidae > Engystomops > Engystomops pustulosus. Next base: position 54,374,999 of record CM033649.1, read on the forward strand.
CAATTCTACTATGCCCTGACCCCCATATGAACCGGATGAACATGGACTGGAGTTGCCTCAAAAAAAGACCCGATATATATCAATGGGAAAGGTACGGAAAAAATAAAGCAATTGTATGCAAGGAGGACCGAATCCGTAACTCTTCAACAAACCTCTTGCATAATGGTATATGGTTTGCTTCATAAGCGTCGGGGTCCTGGGTTCAAATCCCAACCAGGTCAACAGCTGCAAAGAGTTTGTATGTTCTCTCCGTGTATGCGTGGGTTTCCTCCCACATTCCAAAACATACTGTTAGGTTGTTTAGATTGTGAGCCCCATGGGGACAGGGACCAATTTGACATGCTTTGTGCAGCGCTGCGTAATCTGTGTGCACTATATCAATAAAGAATTATTATTATTATAAATAATTTAGCGAAATTGGATGTCAGGTTTATACCTAGCGCATCTCAAAATTCAATTGTAGCAGCTTTGTCATGGGTGGGGGGACAGTTAATTTTAGTGCCTCAGATTTTTCATGGTTAACTTTAAGACCAGAAAGGGACACAAACTTGTCTAGAACCTGATATAGATTTGGTAGCGAGGTTAAGGGAGATGTAAGCAGAAATAGAATGTCATCTGCAAATAGGGCACATTTATATTCCCTGCCACCTACTTCAATAACTTTAATATTAACCCCTTCCCGACATAGGACGCAGTATTACTTCATGGGTGGCAAGGACTTTCTGCATCGTGATGTAGTACTACGTCCCGCTTCTGGCACCGGCTGACTCCGATCGCAGGTATATTAACCCTTTACACGCAGCGGTCACGCTGACCGCGGTATGTAAGGGTCTTTTGCACTAGATCGGACCCCCGCGGTATTACACTGTGTTATAGGAATAAGAGCTTGAACAAGCGATCAAAGCATCGCTTGATCAAGACAACCTGTAAAAGTAAAAAAAAAAAATTTAAGACACTTAATAAACACATTTTTTTAACAAAAAGAATTAAAGTGAAAGTCCCCTAAACACCAACATTCCCTATTGTCACGGGCGCACCTGTGTCCCTCCGTGTGCCCCCGGTGCCCAGCGGAATTCACCTCTCCTGGCTCCAGCGGCGGTCGGTAATTGGCGCTGGCCTGACATAAATTCCTGCCCCTTCCTGTGACCTTTGCTGGATCTTCAAGCCATTCCATTAAGAGAAAGCCCCCTGTGTATCCTGCATTCCTGTGTATCTCGCGTTCCCGTGTGGGATAATTTATGGGATTTTACTTTTATTTAGGCATATTTAGGCAGCTCTCAATAGCAGGATTTTGTGTTTTTTATGAAAATGTTAAAAATCGCACTTAAAGTTCAAAGCCCCATAACATCTTACAAAAATGAGAGGATGCATAAAAAACTGTCAACATAAACCAGACATTTGGTTAACCCCTTAACGCTGAAGCCACTTTTCACCTACCTGAGACGGCCCATTTTTTCAAATCTGCCCTGTGTCACTATAAATGGTTATAACTTCGGAACGCTTTAACATATCCAAGTGATTTTAAAATTGTTTTCTCGTGACACATTGTACTTCAGGTTAGTTGAAAAATTTTGGTGGTATGTTTTGCTGAAAATTTGGAAAAATTCTTGATTTTCGAACTTCAAAATGTTCTACTTTTTCCATAGTCATAACCGCAAAAAAACGTAATAACTAACATTCACTAAATGTCTAATTTATGTGGACATGGTTTTTTATGCATACTCTTATTTTTGTAGGATGTTATGGGCCTTTGAACGTTAGGTGCGATTTTTCACATTTTCATAAAAAACGCTAAATCCTGCTATTGAGGGACCTGCTCAGGTTTCAAATCACTTTGAGAGGCCTAAATATATTAAAACCCCATAAATTACTCCATTATAGAAACTACACCCCTCAACGTACGTAAAACAACTTTTATGAAGTTTGTTAACCCTTTAATTGGTTTACAGGGGTTAAAACAAAATCGGATGCAATTTTGAAAGTAACATTTTTTTGGCTAAATTTAATGTGTTTTTCAAAAAATGTACCAATTCTCAGTGGATAAAATACCAAAAAGCTCCACAAAATTTGATACCCAATCTCTTCCGTGTATAATAATACCCCATATGTGGTGGTAACCTGCTGTATGGGCACACGCCAGGGCATCGAAGGGAAGCTGCGCCATTCAGAGCAGATTATGCATTGTCACTTTTTATTGGCTATACAATCTTTATGTTTTGGGCAATTTGGACATATAAGGGCTTATTTTTTGCAACATGAGATGCACTTTACAAATACCGTATATTCCGGCGTATAAGACGACTTTTGAAGACAGAAAAATCTTCTGTCTTGTCTGGGGTCGTCTTATACGCCGGTAATCCCGCCCGCCCGCCGTGTATTCACGGCGGCGGTCGGGTCCCGGTGCATGGAGAGGGCTCAGCCCGATTCTTCTCAAACGCCCCTTGCACGGCGTGTCAAGGGGTTAACACCCGCGATCTGAGAAATCTCCGATCCCGGGTGTTAGAGGCAGGTGTCGGCTATAATATATAGCTGACACCTGCAGCTTCTGGCGCCGGCTCCGTTTAGGACGTAATAGTACTGCATTTTGCGGGAACACACCTCCCGCGATGCAGTACTATTACGTCAAATGTCGGGTAGGGGTTAATGTTAGTTATCAAGTTATTTTGCTGTTATGACTATGTGTGGTAAAAGTAGAACATTTTGAATTTCGAAAATTGAGAATTTTTCCAAATTTTTACCAAATATTAAATTTTTTCATAAATAGATGCAAAACATGCCACCAAAATTTTTCAACTAACATGGAGTGCAAAGTGTCACGTGAAAACAATTTCAAAATAGCTTGGAAATGTTAAAGCGTTCCAAAGTTATAACTACTTATAGTGACACATGTCAGATTTGAAAAAAATGGGCCATGTCAGAAAGGTGAAAAGTGGCTTCGGCGTTAAGGGGTTAAGGTTTGCTCTGACCAGGTGGGCCAAGGGTTGACAGCCAAGACCAAAAAAATTAGGGGGAAAGTGCACCACACTTCATTTTTATGCGATCGGACATGAACCCCTTAACATTGACTACCACTGTGCAAGAGGAATAAAGGTTCCTTATTGTTAGGAACCTCACCTCACCAAAGCCCCACCTTTTAAAGATGTAAAAAAAGGTAGTCCTATTGGAGGGAGTCAAATGCCTTGTAGTTGTCAATTTTTAGTAACATGGCTTGTTTAGGTGGGGTGTTGTCCCATTTGGCTTGAACTAGGGATATCCGGTCAATCACAAGTTTGATCTGCTGTGGGATTTGTCTTGAGGGACAATAGAGTTAAAATATTGTACTAAATGAGGTACTAGCAGGTTAGCATACTTCTTACAATAAAGGTTGGAAAATCCGTCAGGGCCAGGACATTTTGATGGTTTGAGTGACTTTATGGCCATCATGACCTCTGTTGGGGCAAAAGGAGCGTCCACTAATTCTCGTTGTGTTTCACTTAGCACTGGTAACTGCATATCAGCAAACAGTAGATGAGCAGACCAAACCTTGCAAGGTATTTCTTGACCATAAATTTCTTTATATAAATATGCAAAAGTTTCTAACACTTCTTTCGGGTGCTGGGTTATTTTACCAACAGGCTTCTGAAACTTAGGGATAGAAAAGGATTGGGGATGGGGAGTTAGTCTTCAGGCCAACAAAGTGCCGGCCTTATCAATCTGGGAGAAGAATTTAAACTTAGACCACCTAATGCTGCGTACCGTCGCTGAAGTAAGACATAGGTTAAGTTCAGTCCTAGGTGCTTCTATTCTGCATTTGACCTTAATCAGGTTTTTTTATGGGGGTCCAATAAAGTATAATATTTTGCCTCTGTCTCCTTCCTTATTTTATCTCGCTGCTTCCTTAGCCTCGAGGCTGATTGCATGAGAAGGCCTCTTACCAATACCTAATGTGCCTCCCAACTAGCAATTTGCATATACTCCAGAATGTTATAAAGAGTGATCAGCTTAACAGCAATTAAGTGCAAAATCAATATTTGCCTAGAAAATGAACTTTTTCCCCAAAACACATTTTAACTTCATTGCAGCCCTGCCTTAAAAGGAGCAGCTAACATTGTTTCAGTGATTGCTCCAGTAACACAGGTGTGGGTGTTGATGAGGACAGGGCTGGAGATCAATCTGTCATGATTAAGTAAGAATCATACCACTGGACACTTTAAAAGGAGGCTGGTGCTTGGCATCATTGTTTCTCTTCTGTTAACCATGGTTATCTCTATCACGTGCAGTCATCATTGCACTGCACAAAACTGGCCTAACAGGGAAGAGTATCGCAGCTAGAAAGATTGCACCTCAGTCAACAATCTATCGCATCATCAAGGAGAGAGGTTCCATTGTTGCCAAAAAGGCTCCAGGGCGCCCAAGAAGGACCAGCAAGCGCCAGGACCATCTCTTAAGTGTTTCAGCTTCGGGATCGGGCTACCAGCAGTGCAGAGCTTGCTCAGGAATGGCAGCAGGCAGGTGTGAGTGCATCTGCACGCACTGTGAGTCGGAGACTTTTGGAGCAAGGCCTGGTGTCAAGGAGGGCAGTTAAGAAGCCACTTCTCTCCAGAAAAAACATCAGGGACAGATTGATATTCTTCAAAAGGTACAGGGAGTGGACCGCTGAGGACTGGGGTAAAGTCATTTTCTCTGATGAATCCCCTTTCCGATTGTTTGGAACATCTGGAAAACATCTTGTTGGAGAAGACAAGGTCATCGATACCACTAGTCTTGTATCATGCCAACTGTAAAGCATCCTGCAACCATTCATGTGTGGGGTTGCTTCTTATCCAAGGGAATCGGCTCTATCAGTCCTGCCTAAAAACACATCCATGTGTGTAAAGAATGTCCTTCAAGAGAAACTTTTCCCAACCATCCAAAATGCCTTTTCCAGCATGATGGAGCACTTTGCCATAAAGCAAAGGTGATAACTAAATGGCTCAGAGAACAAAACATAGACATTTTGGATACATAGCCTGGAAACTCACCAGATCTTAATCCCATTGAGAACTTGTGGCCAATCATCGAAAGACGGGTATACAAACAAAAACCAACAAATTGTGACAAAATGCAAGCATTGATCGTGCAAGAATGGACTGCTATCAGCCAGGATTTGGTCCAGAAGTTGATTGAGAGCTGCCAGGGAGAATTGCAGAGGTCCTGGAAAAAAAAGGGTCAACCCTGCAAATATTGACTTGCTGCATTAACTCATTCAATAAAAGCTTTTGTTACTCATATATGATTGCACTTGTATTTCTGTATGTGATAAAAACATCTGACAAACACATATAAAAAACAGAGGGCAACAGATCATGTGCAAATATAATATTTGTGTCATTCTCAAAACTTTTGGCCAGGACTGTAGAGGAGAGGGGGCTCTACCGTTGCTGTGGACCGGGATTCTTTACTGTAAAAGCAGGCAGGGCTGGTTTTAGACAAACTCTCGCCCTGGGCAATATTAAAAATGGGGGCCCAAAATATTATATTAACTAAAGTTAAATTCAGTATTAGTTCTCTCCATCCACAAACATTAGCATTCTTCATATTTGTCTAAATGGTGGTTATATCCTACATCCTTTTATAGTGCTGCCAGCCACAATAGCCCACTTAATTTTTTAAATGTCTCCTAATGAAATCTTATACCAGTATTCATGCAAACTTGCTAAAGATGACTACAGTCTCCTGGAGTAAATTGTAGCAAGGTAGTGTGGCTAATTTATAATGAGGCTTGCACCTTGCTCTTGATACATGCCTTCCAATGAGAGGCATCTTCTGTGACTGAAACTTAAATCTGTGCCAGCTAGTAGCAGCCAGCGTAACTCTGTGCTGTAATAAATGCTACTTTCTGGGGTACATCATATTAGATGAGTCAGGCTACAGTAGACCCTGCACCCCCATGCTGTGTCCCAGACACTGGGGTGCAGGGTGCATAACTGCATAAACATCCCTGTTCTTAAAAGTGCAACTGAAAACATGGATTCTACTCCAGAAAGTAATGTAAAAAAAAGGGGGAGATTTATTATACGCCGGCAGATGATGAGATCTCTGCCCCCTGGCGCTGTCGGCAAAAGCCTTTGATGTATGCAATTATTTGGGGGCTTCTACACCAGTTTTCTGTCAGTCGTGATAAATGTCTCAGATAGTATATATAATAATTTGTGTTTTGTATCCACCCCAATGCAGTTCATTGGTGATAAAATATTGGAATGTCCCTTCTATTTGCACATTTTAACAAGGGTCAGTTCACACCTGTGTTCTGCAGATTCAGTTCCCCCTTCCAGTATGAAACAGCAGAAAAAAATAGCGCTGAAGCCTGCACTAGTTTTTTCACTATTAACCCCTTAAGGACGCAGGGTTTTTCGGCTCATTTCTTGCTCTCCAACTTCAAAAATCCATAACTTTTTCATTTTTACGTGTACAGACCTGTGTGAGGGCTTATTTTGTGCGTAACTAATTTTACTTTCCCGTGATGTATTTATTTTAACATGCCGTGTACTGCGAAGCTGAAAAAAAATTCCAAATGTGGAAAAATTGAAAAAAAAACGCGTCACGTTCTTGTGGGCTCAGTTTTTACCACTTTTCGCTCCAAATAACACGCCTACTTTATTCTTTGGTTCGGTGCGATCGCGGTGATACCAAATTTATATAGGTTTTATTGTGTTTTAATACATTTTCAAAAATTAACGAATGTGTAAAAAGAAAAAATTTTTTTGCCATCTTCTGACGCTAAACTTTTTCATACTTTGGCGCACAGAGATGTGTGAGGGGTCATTTTTTGCGAAATGAGGCGACGTTTTCATTGCTACCATTTTCTGGTCTGTGCGACATTTTGATCATTTTTATGTTATGTAAAACGTGTAAAAGTCGCATTTCGGAAATCTGGGCGCCATTTCCCGCCTCGGAGGTCACGCCGCCCGTAACCGTTTTTATATTTTGATAGATCGGGCATTTTGGAAGCGGCGATACCTAATATGTTTGTGATTTGCTGTTTATTATGTTTATATCCGTTCTAGGAAAGGGGGGTGATTTGAACTTTTAAATATTATTAATTTTTTTAAACTTTTTTTTTTTCACTATTTTTTAGACCATCTAGGGTACATTAACCCTAGATGGTCAGATCGCTCCTACCATATACTGCAATACTATAGTATTGCAATATATGGCATTTTTGCAGGTTATACATTACAATGAGCCACTGCTGGTTCATTGTAACGAACCTGCATAAGCTATGTAGCCTCGTGTCAAAAGAAGACCCGAGGCTACCATGGTAACCGATCGCCGCCCCCTGATGACGTTCGGGGGCGCGGCGATCGGAAAAAAGATGGCGGCGCCCACGCGCCGCCGTCTTTTAAACGCCGCCGGGGACTTTGCCGGCGGCGTTGAGAGGGTTAATAGCCGCGATCGGTGCAAGCACCGACCGCGGTTATTAGCGGTGGGGGTTTTGTGCAAAATGCAAAAACCCCCACCTCTGTATGAAGAGGACTCAGCCCGTGAGCCCTCTTCATACATCCCTTACAGCTCTGCGCCGTAGAGCTACGGCGCAGAGCGTTAATAATGTCAAGTTATTTTATACATTTAAGTCAATGGGGAACAAAACGAAAAGGGAAGACCTTCCATTTTTTTAGTTTTCATTACACTTTCCAAGAGTCATAAAGAAAAAATATTTAAATTTTTTTAATGAAAGAATTAAAGGAAACCTACCATTATGATGTGATGCATTATGAAGCAAACATACCTTGAGAATGCTGTAGCTACACTGATGCAGGATCATATATTGACTAATCCCTATGCTGAGTGGTTTTGCTGATAAAACAGATAGAACATTATAATAATGAAGCTCTGTCCCTTCTATGGCTCCTTCAGCGCTTGGTTCAGCACTTCTTCTAGCAGGTAAGTTTTTCTCTGCAGGAGAGGATGATGCAATCACTGTTCTCCCCGCCAGACAGAATAATCAATTGCTACACCATCCCCCAGCTGCTGTGTATGAGTGATCCAGCTCAATTTGATTAATCATGCTTGACTAACCTCCATTTGTAATTGCAAGCTCTGTGTCTATGTTGATCTAGACAGCCAGCCTGAACCAGCTTTCCCAAGGTCCTGAATGTTAGAATTGTTGTTTCAGCAAAACCACTCAGATCAGGGATTAACCAAGATATGGTCCTGTATCAGTGTAGCTAACAGTTCTAACAGGTAGTGGTGAAATAATTTGTTACAGAGACCTGATGACATGTCCTTTAGGAACGCTGTCAGATTTCCTGTCCATTGGGTCTTTTAGTTGGTTTTCTTTCTCAAAGTAAGATCAGTTTTCCTGGTGTTTTTTGTCACTTGCAGATCAACCTTGGGAGTTGCATTCCAAATTTTTGTCTCTTTCTCATCAAAGACTAATCTGTTTTTGAATTCAGTGAAAAAACACATCGTGGACTAATGCAAGGAACCGGAAAAGAGGATTGGTGTTTATAGAGTACTGTTAATGGGGAACATTCTTCTTTTTGCTTTTTTGGTCCCCAAACAACTCATCCTGAATAGTGTAGCGGATAGCTTTAAGTAATGGGTCTAACTCTTCAGATGAAAAGAGATACTTGGATTCCATTTTGTCTGATACTAAGGAAGGAGACATATCAATATCAATGGGGTCTTTAACTGAGAAGGATTCATCTTCTAAATCTGAAGGAAAGGCTAGTTCTAGGTCTTTTAGAGGGGGAGGGGGTTTCTGGATGTTTTATGTTCAATAGGTGATTGTACTTCCTCTCTAATAAAGGAACGAATATCATCTCTAAGCAGGTTTGGCAGTTTTTTAAAAACACATTACACCGTTTTGCTGCTGGCTTTTTTGGTTGTTTCTCTTTTTCACTCTCCTTGGTCTCCTTTTCCTTCTTATCTTTCTCCATAGAATCCTAGGAGTAGAGGGGAAAAATGGAACCAAGGTGTAAGAGGATATATAACATTGTGCAGAGCCCCTCCCCATAGGCCACTTACAGAAGCTGTAGGTAAGGAGCTGTATTTTCCATAATGTTAATGAGCCCAGTAACCTAAATACAATGTACTGGTATTAGGGTCTGGAATCAGCAACAGACTGCAGAAGTACACATCAATATGAAAAATACCTCATCTTGGAAGCATGTAGTAGTCACAAAAACAAGACCCTAGAGACATCTAGAGTGACCTGTCGGCAATGTAAATAATCACCTCACCACGAACAATATCTATCTTGTGACATAACTTCCGTAAACTCTGTTATACCGTAAGTACCTTACGGTCACTGGAACACACTGTGTGTGAGCACTGGACTGATTAGGAAGCAGTCTAAATTGGAAGGCAGGGGAGGAATGACCACTCAAGCTTTAAGACTGGCTGGCTTAGGTAACTGAAACCGGTCTACAAATTAGGGCCTCTCTCCACTACCCCCCCCCCCCAACTAATTACTTTACAATTTTGCGGTTTTAGCTCCCAGGGTGTTGGTGGGGCCTCTCAAAGCAGACACATAACTATTATCCAACTAGTTCTGTGGAATGACAATGTGGTTACATTATCAGGGTACAAGGTGTATATGCACTTTCATCTGCCTTCTGACATTGTACTAACACATAGAGAGAGGAGACTGTGGGCTCTACTACATCTCACAGAAATGTGCCTGCCTCCCCCTTCCCCCGGGCCACTTATCTCCTTGTAGCTTGTTGTTTGCAGCATCCCTCTCTCCTCCCAATCTCCTGGCAGGAAGTGTCTGTGTCTCAGTGTGCAGCAGTGTAAGCTCTGTGCAGGGGGGTGGGGCTACAGCCTCACAGCATAAACAGACAGTAATCTCAGCTCTATGATTTCATCCAAGGTGGCGTCCAACCCCAAGTCAGAAGTTACTGGGTGGAGTGTAGGGGCAACTGAAATTGTGTATAGCAGGACTGGTTGAACTTATGTCTGTGAATTGCTGCATTTTTGTTAATAACAGTGAATTAGAGAATGTGTTATTTTGCTATCCTGAGTACATATAAAAACCTGGATTTGTGGGAATACCCTTTTAATCTCCAAGTGTTTGTATTGTTTTAAAAGGGTCTGTGGTCTTCCATCATTCCCATCTGTGCAGGTTGTGTGTAGCGGCAAGGGTAATAGACTTAACCATTCAAGTGCAGATAAACTGTGCCCGATCCTTTAGCTGCTTTATTCAGCCCATTTCAAATAACACTAGCAAGTACATTTCTATAGAAAAACTATGAAAAGGCAATGTCAACTTTTACAAAAACATTATTTCTTAATTTGTGCACTGATACACATATGAAAAAGTTAGCAACTTTGCAATTAAGCACATAGGCTGTATTTCCGTTTGAGAAAAACAATATCAAAATTTGGTTGCAAAGATTTATGCAGCCCTTGAAAAGACTTTTTTTTGTCTAGAATATTCTCCCTTCTTTATTATTCCACCCATACATCATTTTATTAAAATAGCTGTCAATCTTCCGATTGACTCATTTTGTAGTGTTTATAAAAGAAAACCACGATGAATTGGTAATACATTTACACCGATACCACCTGTGATCAAATTATCTATACAATATGTACTAGTAGAATAATCTGTAAAAGTAGCAATCAGTACAACTGCATTATTAAATACAGAAATCTGAAGAACTCTGCCATAAAGCCCAAGAAGCAGTTGTGAACAGATGCCGATTCACATTTTAAAATGAATTCGCCATAACATTGCTTTGCTTTGATCAAAGAAATAAATAATTTAACCAGAATTGTTTTAGATCAGCTGTAACTTTCAGTTATATTAACATAAAATGAAAATGAATACAACATGAAGCAGAAAAGTAACACTAACACTATTTTGTACAAAATCGATAAACAAACATGAAGCTTTTTATGTTCAAAGAAAGTCTCTTATTTACATTCTTATACCAAATTTACATGATGTACTACAAGTTATGGCGTCGCTTGCTCCTGCCCGGCTGCCGAAGTCTCAGAAGGTACACTTTCCGCCAAGTTGTGTGCATGCTCTAGGAAAAGGTCCTTTAACACACTTAACTCTTTCGTCAACAGTTTAATTTTGGCTTCCAGTCGCTCATTTTCCTCTTTTAACTGATTGACCCGCTGCAGTGTATCTTGGGCTTTTTGTTTACTTTTTAATCTACTTTTCTTCACAGCCAAGTTATTACGCTCTCTACGTAAACGGTACTCCTCACTGCCCCGATCCATCCGCTGTGCCTTCTTTTTGCTTGGAGGAGTAGCTTTCCCGCCACCTTCAGAGTTTAACAGCACAAGTTGGGGAGTCAGTGGACTACTCCGAGAATTACTTAAACCATCATCCGAAGAAGATGAAGATGTATTCATTTTCAAACGTGGATATTCTGCCATTAGATAATAGAATTTAATAGCAATACAAATACTTTAAATTACTGATACAATCATATTGCATAGAAAATGTTTAAATTTAAAACTTGTATTTATGTAGAAAGCTTTGCAGTATTTTTCATCAACATTTTAAGCCACTGACAGGAGAAGTGTATAGCATTTCATAAAACCTAGCATTTGGCAAAACCTGTAGATTTCAGGGGCAAACAAATAGTACTATGTACTTATATATTTTTATTATTTTTGTAATGAGGTTTATAAAAGGCTTAACCCCTTCAAGGTGCAGACAGTTTGTATTTTAAGGCTCTGCCTCTTTTTGTAATCTTGCACGTGACGCTTTATATGGTATAACTTCTGAACACTAACTTATCAAAATCATTTTGAGAAGGTATTCTCATGACACATTGTACTTCAGGTTAGCAGTAAATTTTGGTTGATAAGTTTCGTGTTTATGAAAAAAAACTAAAAGGATAGTTTTACCACCCAAATTAGTTAGTTACTAGCATTTCTCAACATTATGTTCAGAATTTTTTTTTAAAGTTCCTCTAATATAATGACATAAGATTACAAATAGAAATTTCTAATTGAAATTTTTGGGATCATTTATGTTTTAAATAAGTTTTTAAACTTCATTTAGGAAGATTTTTAACATTTTGAGTGTTGCATAGTACTTTGTTATGCAATTTCTTGGTAGAAAAGCATTAAATTGTATAAATGATTTTTATCTGTATTTTGTTTGACGTTTACCATTTAGCCTAGCAAACATCATATTTTTATTCCATGGGTCAGTACAATGATGCAAAAATGCAAGGAAAAAAAATCTAATATGGGGAAAGGAGGATGTCTGCAGACAGGTAATGGATGCAGACAATTGAAAGTGTTGGCAAGGTAATAATAGTACAAGACAAATAGTATTTGTTCCATTCACTCCCCTAAGTAGGGCATCAAGTGCTACATGGAATCGTAATGAAAAACATTTAATTAATTAAATAATAATAAAAAAAGGGGATAATGATCAAATGTGACAACGTACTAATGGGAAGAGAGTGCAAAAAACTTCAGTGGGGAGCACTGCATAAGATATAACATTGAGTAAATGGAGCGAGGTCAAAAATTAGGGTTTTGCAATGTTATATCTTATGCAGTGCTCCCCACTGAAGTCTTTTGAACTCTTTTCCCATTAGTACGTTGTCACATTTGATAATAATCCCCTTTTTAATTATTATTTCATTAATTAAATGTTTTTCATTCCGATTCCATGTAGCACTTGGTGCCCTACTTCGTACAAGACACACAGGGGAGTGAATGGAACAAATACTATTATTACCTTGCCAACACATTCAATTGTCTGCATCCATTACCTGTCTGCAGACATCCTCCTTTCCCTCACCGTTGCCCTGATTTAAGATGGCGCCCGGACGTGCTGGAAGAGTGTGCGCATGTCCGGTGACCTCTACCACGGGGCCGGCCACTGCATCATCCGGATCACAATGTTGCTCCGGATGTTGCTGCTGTCCCGCCCCTCGCTCGCGTTGCCGCACATGCCATGGATCATGTGCCGCTGGAACTCCTCTCCACACGCTCCCTTTTCCGCAGGTGTGTATCTTCTCACCCATTGCCCGGCTTTGATGATATAATCCTCCAGCCTCTGCTGGGCAGCGTCTCCTTTTATGTGCCTCTATACGCCGTACTTACCAGATATATTCTGTTACTTGTACCCTGTGCGCACTTGATGTATTTATCTACTTGTTTGTTACTATGACCACCTGTGATGTACTGCACTTTCTGGCTGTGCACCAAGCACTTTATATCTCCTATTTACTGTAAGCCTCTGTGTGCTCGCTGCCCAGCACCTATACGTAACTACCCTGCTGTGATGCCTTATAGTATCTACTGGTTTTTCTATCTGCATCTTAACTCAGCGAGAAATAATATATTTAGCTACTATGTCCCAATAATTGAACGTTTATGCTTGTTTCTAGATCTTTTGATATATCTGACTCAGTGAAGCGACGGTGTTAACATAAGGGTGTTATCAATGTTAACATTTTGTTTACAACATATATCTGCACGTATCTAACTATTTAAGATTTATTTCAGATGTAGGATCTACATGCAAGATTGTAATATCCGTGACGTACCGTTCTCTATATAAGGTTATGAATGTGTTTTTATGCTATTGTTTTTAACCCATTTTATCATTTGTATACTTATGATCATCGGGAGGTATTGTTTTGGTGTCCTCCTAGATCATGTGATTAGTGGGCGTTACCAGCTATCACGTGATCTGGGAGGGGGAGTTACCTAGTGTCACATGACATGATGGTTTATTTTGAATAGCATGTATTTACCACTGAGTAGTAGACCATGAATAAGGCGTGACCACCGAAACACATAGGTCTGTGTATTGGACTCTTTGGATACGGGTTCTCAGTTTTATTTTATGTATTCAATAAAAGAATCTTTACTACGAATGTCTAGCAAGTCTGTGGAGCAAGTGCCGGGATAATCTTTCCACTACCCTGCTGTGATGTTCTATTTTAAAATTGACTTCAATAAATTTTTTATTTTTATTACCATTTTGCTCAACTTTCTATTGGTATTGTTTGATCCTTGAGCTTTCTTTATACCTTTTGCGCCCTTTCATACTAACATCAAGTATGCTTACATCTATATATACTCTCCAATCCATTAGTCTATATAGGTTTTGTATATCGTGTTAAGATTTTTACCTTTTTTACATTATGCCATTTCAGGTGTTAATGAGTTGGGGCATTTATATTCACTAAAAGATAAATTAATAACATTTTCTTCAACTTTTTTTTTTTATTACTTCCACCATGGGACATGAACAAGCAATCATCTGATTGCTTTTTCATGATAATACCCTGCAATACGAATGTATTGCAGGGTATTAGCTCTGTAAGCCTATGCACAAGCACAGGCTGACACCCATCACAGATGGGATCTTACAAGCACAGCCTGCGGACAGCCCTGGGGTCCTGATCAGACCTTCGAGCCACCATGGAAACTGTCAGCGCCCCCTCCCCGGAAGACAGCGTGGGGGGGGGGGGGGGGATTTTGCCAATTAAAGTTGCCTTGTAGGAAGGTGGAGGCTTACAGCCAATGACGCTTCACTGAAGGAAAATATCCCATCCTGGAAGGAAGGCAGCCCCCTGAACATGAAGAATGACTTTCAAGAAGCCCAATGAAATGATGCCCCAGCATCTGCCCCTTAAAAGGTGTTTTCCCATTAAAGAAAGTTCTCAAATATTAACCCTCTAGTGGGGTTTTAAACACAAGAAATTTTTAACCCCCTTACTTTACAATTGATGTTTTAGCTCCATAGCAGCGTAATGGTCAGTGAGTGGGGGCCACGACTCTCTAAGCAGACACATTATTATTATCCTTGTGTGCGGACAATGTGGTTACACAAAGGAAGTGTAGATAAACCATGGACCCTGAATATCTATGTGGCAGATATTAGTAAATGTTCAGAAGCTAATTGAGAGATGACAGATTAGAGATGATGAGATCTAGGAGTTGATATAACACACAATGATAACTTGCTAACTAGCTAACTGACAGTCCTAGTGTATACAATTTTAGTTCCTCCGGGATACGCCCGTAAATCTTCTCATTGCGGTCGGGTAGGGCAGATTCTTCTCATGAATAGCTTCTCCTGCTTACAAAATGCAGTGCCTTTTCTGCCACTCCCCCCTCCATACATACAGCTCACACAAACAGTTCCTGCTGGCAAGCAGCAGCGTGTAAAGACGCGCTCTACAAGCTTCAAGCAAGATAAGGTCTTTATAACAAGGGAAGGAGGCATATAGCAGAGCTAACTGTGTTATAGCTGTATATGTGACTAAAAGCTTCTGGCACTGAATCCAGAACGGCATCAGACACTCACATGTAACACCCACGATTAGAGATTCCTCCGATCACAGGTGTTAGCCCCTTACATGCATGTAAGGAACTTTTGAAGTGGTTCAGACCCCCCCTGCTCCGCTTATTTCATACATTATTCATTGTAAAATCACATATTCTTTATCATATAAATGAGGCTGGTCACATGGTCAGAGGCAGTGATGTCACCCCTGTTACCCCTCCCCTCTCCTCCCCCTGCTCATGTCTGTGTGTAATGTATAGTAAAGCATGGCTGGTGTGTGCTGCATCTGCTGACATGCTGCATCCTCCTAATATACAGGTGAGAGACACAGACATCAGCTACACATGAATCTGACATGTTCTGCTGTAACATGGCTGCCTGGAGCTGCTGTATCTCTCCTATACACACTACCACAGTCTACAGGGGGCTCCAAGCACCAGAAGCACATCATTATACAGCTCACTCATTATACAGCTGTCAGTCATGCACTGTGGGCTGGCTTGCCTCCCACTCATGATAGTATGGACAGCTTGAATATGCTAATGCTTCATTGGACATTTCACAGGTCATTGCATACAGCTTTAGGACCTCATTGCTTAGGTTTACAGGCATGTAGAGGGACAATGAAGGGATAGAGGCAATGCTCTCTAAGTCATGTTTATGAAAAATATTTTAGTTTAGGGGGTTATTTGCATGACTGGTTCTCTTTAATGTACCCTAGATGGTCTAAAATAGTGGGGAAAAAAAAGTTTAAAATAAAATTAAAAAAAAAAAATATTAAAAATTCAAAATCGCCCCTTTCCTAGAACTGAATAAACATAATAAAACAGTAAAATCAAACACAATATTATCGCAAAATGCCCGATCTATCAAAATATAAAAACGGTTACGGCCGACGGTGACCTCCGACACGGAAATTTTTACATCACATAAAAATGGAATAAAAGTGATGAAAACGTCGGCTCATTTTGCAAAAAATGCCACCTCACACAGCTCCGTACCCCAAAGTATGAAAAAGTTAGATGGCAAAAAAATGTTTCTTTTTTGTACACATTCGTTAATTTTTGAAGAGTATTAAAACGCAATAAAACCTGTATAAATTTGGTCGGTACGATCGCAGTGATACCAAAGAATAAAGCTAGGTGTTATTTGGAGCGCACACAAAGTCGTAAAACTGAGCCACAAGAATGTGACAGTTTTTTTTTTATTTTTCACATTTGGAATTTTTTTTTCCAGCTCGAATACACGGCATGTTAAATAAATAACATCACAGGAAAGTATAATTTGTTACGCACAAATAAGCCCTCACACAGCTCTGTACACTGAAAAATGAAAAAGTTATGGATTTTTGAAGGTGGAGAGCGAGAAATTAGCGAAAAAAACCCTGCGTCCTAAGGGGTTAAACACAAACTTCCCCTAAACATAATAAAGTAGAAAAATCACAAAGAAACTCATATTTTGTATTGCCGCGGTCCCAACAATGTGTCACCAACACAAGACAGACATTTTGACCTGCTCAATGAGTGCTGTTAAAACGAAAAAACCCAAATACACAACCTTACAATATCTTTACAAAGTGAATGCAAATCTACTCTAAATGGTTGCACCTTCCATACAATGTCCTGCGTGTGCAAATACAGCAATTTAGCACCATATATGGAGTATTGGATTACTATGGAGAAATTGTAATTTCCACAGAATGTGTAAATAAATAAAAAAGAAGTTTTAACCCCAATAAAATAATTATAGGGTTACTAAATTCATAAAAGTGTTTTACATACGTTGAAGGGGTGATTTTCTAAAATTGTGCAATTTAGAACTTTACTTACCGTATATACTCGAGTATAAGCCGACCCAGTATAAGCCGAGACCCCTAATTTAACACAAAACCAAACGAAAACTTATTGACCGAGTATAAGCCGAGGGTGGGAAATGCATTTGGTTTACAGCCTTCCCAGTATATAGTCTACCAGCCCCTGTAGCATACAGCCTACCCAGCCCCTGTAGAAGGAAAAAAAATAACACTGTACTCATCTTTCCGACGTCCCCCCATAGGTCCTCTTCTGTCTCAGACTGTCTAGACAGAAGAGGGCCTATGGGTGATGTCAAAGGTGATTCTGTCTTTATGTTTTTAGTTGACTCGAGTATAACCAGTTAGGGTTTTTGAGCACAAATTTTGTGTGACGAAAAACTAGGCTTATACTCGAGTATATAATGTACCGCAGCGTAAGTGTCTGAGCTCCCTGCAGGGGGAGTGCCAAGCCACACAGCAGACAGAGACAGAAATCTTCATCGGTACAATCTCACACAGGAACCAAGATGGCAGCCCGAACGCAAGACAGGGAGTTACTGGTCGGGTCTAGGGGCAACTGAAATTCGTACAAGGCAGACTGATAGAGAAAGGTTGGACTTCTATTGTTAAATGCTGGATTTTTGTTAATAAAAATGAATGTGTTATTTTGTCATCCTGAGTACATATAAGAAATTGTCTTCGTGGGAAACCCTATACAGAGGTCGCACTAACTTTTTCCAGAAGGGTAATAATCTCCTCTCACACATTTTTGAGGAGTTTTTTAACCGAGGAGGAGTACCAAATTTTCACCTAATAAATGTATAACTCCCACGTATATTAGTGTTAAGCAGAGGTCGCATTAACACTCATCACGCGTCATAGCGCGTGATGAGGCCTCCATTTACCCCCAAATAATTGCCATGCGTAAAGTTACGCTTGGCAATATTCCGTTGTAGCCCCCCCTAGAGGGACAATGAAGGGATAGAGGCAATGCTCTCTAATGGCAGTTTATGAAAATATATTTAGTTTAGGGGGGTTATTTTGCATGACTGGTTCTCTTTAATGTACCCTAGATGGTCTAAGAAATAGTGGGGGAAAAAAAAGTTTAAAAAATAAAAATTTATAAAAAAAAAATATTAAAAATTCAAAATCGCCCCTTTCCCTAGAACTGATATAAAACATAATAAAACAGTAAAAATCAAACACAATAGGTATCGCAAAATGCCCGATCAAAATATAAAAACGGTTACGGCCGACGGTGACCTCCGACACGGGGTATGAAAACATTATAAAACCTATACAAATTTGTTATGCCTGTAATCGTACCGACCAGAGGTCGCATTAACGCCTCACCACGCAGGCTGAGCGGTTCAGCGCGCTGCAAAAGAGGGGAATGTCACTAGCGCGAACACAGCATGCGCCGGACCGCTCAGCGGGGCACGTGACTAAGGGGCGTGCCGGAGAGACCCGGAGTTAGAGCACCGGCCACAGAGGAGACATGTGGACAGCGGGGCTGTCCCGGCGACGGGACTTAAGAGCAAGGCCGGGTGAGTGTAGTGCTGTGTGAGGCGACGGGACTTAAGAGCAAGGCCGGGTGAGTGTAGTGCTGTGTGAGTGGAGTGTAGTGTAGTGCTGTGTGAGTGGAGTGTAGTGCTATGTGTGCAGTGTTTTACCGAAATTTTCATACTCCTCCTCGGGTAAAAATACTCCTCCAAAATGGTGAGAGTAGTATTTTTACCCTTCTGGAAAAATGTTAGTGCGACCTCTGGTGTTAAGAGACGTCTATTAATACAAGGAAAAAGTTACAGCTCCTGTTTTCTGTGCTTAAAAGGGTTTTCCCACAAATTCAAGTTAGGCCCTATCAACGGGATAGGGTCTAATTTGAATTCTCAGGAAAACTCCTTTAGGGCACATTCACACAAATTTTTTTTTATGCGTTTTTGACGTATCCAAAGGCTTCACGTGTTGAAATTTTTTTTATGCGTTTTTGACGTATCCAAAGGCTTCACGTGTTGAAATAATACTGCGTTTTAGCCAATGCAATGGAAACGCAATGTTACTTCAACATGTGATCAAGGTTGAAGCCTTTGGAATGCGTAAAAAACACAATGCATCGTGTGAATGCTTCCTCAAATAGCAAGTATGTATTAAACGAGTGGTGCACAACATTTTTGTGGTGTGTTCACACATGGCGTTTTCAAACACATCAGAACAGCTGAGAAGAGATTTGCCTAATTACATTGCTGTATACATTGTTAACAAAACACATGCATCAACGCAATTTTATTGCGTTTTGTAAATGAAATGTTGACACCAATGTAATTAGGCAAATCTCTTCTCAGCTGTTTTGATGCGTTTGAAAACGTATGTAATAACCTCACCCTTAGGCTACATTCACACTACCATATGGGGACGTATGTACGGCCGCAAGCTTGTGGCTGTACATATGTCCTCAGTCGATGACAATGGCCGCACGGAGCGATACAGCTCCGTACACGGGAAAATGACATGTCTTTCCCCGTGTTACGGCCAGTGACCCCCTCCTCCTCCTCCTCCTCCTCCTCTCCATGGCACCGAACGCATGCCTGCACGGCTATGGCTAGTGCTGCTGAAATTTTATTTAATTTATTTTCTGCGGTTTGGGAACAACTCTTTTTTTTGTTTTGTTTTTTTGTTTACAGGGGCACATTTAGGGAGGAACACATAATATATGTGTGCCTTGCTTTACTCAAATATATATCACAGATAACAGGGATCTAATGGTAAGAGCCCATTGGATCACTGTCATCAGTGATCTGTATACAGAGACATGCAGAGAGGCTGCATACAGCACCTTCCCTGCATGCCTCTCACTGTATACAGGGGATGCTGTGACTGATAATAATCAGCCCCTGTCACAGTACACGATCGGGCTGTCTTTGTGTGAAAGTTCTGATACTGCAGAAATTATGCTTTTATATGTGTGCACCATCTTTACTATAAATCTTATATTGAATTATTAATGTATGCATGAGATACACATGCCAATCACACTTTATATAATGTCAAAGCAAATTCTTACCAAATATAATTATGTTGAGGCACAATTCCTGCTGCAAGACCCTTTCGGATTCCCAATTTGGGTCAGACTAGTTATAGAAAGATCTGTGGAAAGACACTATGCCACTGCTTAGGTGTTAAAAGGACCACAACACCAAATAAGTGTCCCAGGGGATTTTATTCTTAGACAACACGTTTCGGCATTGGATAAATGTTTTCTTCAGGTCTAGAAGTAAAAAAATATTTGTACATACATTAAAAAAAAAGTTCAAGAGTTTTCACACAAAAAAATTAGCTCCTTCTGACATATAAGCAGAAAAACTCTTCAGGAGTATTTAAATAATTTAAATACACAGAAAATATGCAAATATTTAAATTATAACTTTTCTCTGTACGCCTTGGATCTTTTGGCCTAAGACTAAGTCCTAGCAGCTTTCCCCATTGCCATGGCTACTTGTGTCTTCTGGGTGCCATCAGCTCTGTGCTCCATTACAGAGACCACGCAGTTGTATATTATGCGCCTGTGAGCAAGGTTTTAATTACAATGTGTGTACAGGGGTTTGGGTATTCTTGCAGACTAAAGAATATTCATAGGGAAACCCCCTTTTTCAATATATTGGATTTATGGAAATTCAAGGATTTCTCAGCCAAAATATCACCAGTACATCCATGTCCACATGGATTTTGATGTGTACTCTTGTACTATTGTAACATAAAAGGTTTTAAAAAAACAAAACTAATATATGCTGTAGCGGACTGGGAAATAAAAAAGTGAACCAGGAAAAGAACCACCAAAAAAAAAAAAAAAAAAAAAAAAAAAAAAAAGTACTTTGTTGGGGATGGCTATTGTGCATATGATCAAATGTTAAGAATTACCCAAGTCCGAAGTTTGTGAATGGATACTGCTCCCCCAACTAACTACAGGCAGTCCCCGGGTTAGCTACAAATACTGCTTTTTAGGTTTGTTCTGAACTTGAATTTAGGCTTACGAGAGCTTCACCAGAGGTCACAGTGAGCAGAGAGGTCCATCTGCAAGTCAGGTGTCAATAAGTAGGGGACTGTCTGTACTATAATACTGCCTGAACAAGAATACAACTACTATAATACTGCCTTCTATGTACAAGAATATGAAAAAAAAATAAATAAATAATAATAATAATAATAATAATAATAGTACAGCTCCAACGCTCCTGCGTTCCTTAAGCATAGGCTCCTCTCCTGTGAAAAGGTTTTTTTCTGTGAAGTACAGGTATCAGTCTCCGGCACTGGTCCTCGCTACATTACATCATTGTGCAAGCCAGGTAACATGCAGAGAAGTAGCTGTGGCTTTAATGCTTTAAGGCATGGGTATCATTCTTTATTGATTATGTATGTGCAGGTCACCCCCAAGGCCAAAACCAGTTGGTCACCCCACCATGATTTTTTATTTGCACATACACATCTCTTGTTCTATTTGTATCTCATATGTGATTTTTTTTTTTTAATTGTAAAATAAAAAAAAATATGAGGCTGAACCCCCTGCTTTCATTATGCTCAGCGCATGACTGCTTTATAGTTGTTATATAGTGATGGAGTCACAGCTGCTGGCTCCGAGGTCCGTCAAGGATAGGTTCTAAACAAAAAAAGCTGCATCTACTATGCCTAAACGGTTCTACCCTGTGCTGCCAATCGTCATCTGGACTTCAATGTCTCCCACTTGTTCTAAGTGAGAGACTTTGAAAAGGTTTAATAGATCAGAATCAAAGCTACGGGTTTCGAGGTAACAGGATTACATATTCCGCCTGCATGTTAACACACATACTGGCGAGTATGGAAAGCATTCAGACGCCTTCAAAATGTTCACCCTGTGTTTCATTGCTGCCAATGGCAAGATCTTTTGTTCATTAAAGGGGACTTTTCACCACCTCACACATGTGAAGATTATCATATCATCTTTCTAGCCCCCACGGTAGCAGAGATATCATTCCCAGTTTCTGACCATTGTAATCTGTGTTTGGTGGGAGCTGGTGGTGGAGGTGCACGTTATGCTAATCTTCTCTTATACTGTCCAATCAATGGCAGGCAATGGCAGAGAAGCTATTATGAATATTGAGCTGTGAGTTTTTTCTATGTTACTCTAATGGCTGTGTTCACACACATTCTGCTAATATTCTGTTGACATTGTGTTTACATAATCACAATGTTTCAGCAGTTTTGCTTGCGCTTACGCGCAGCTTGTGGCACGGTTATGGGGCGTTTGTGTTACGTTTACAGTGTCTGCACTATGTTTATTCTTACACTTCCGCATATGTGCCATTTGTCTCACATTTATGTTTTTATTTATGCATACGCACCATTTGTGGCGCATTTATGTGTATGCAGCGTTTGAGGTGCGTTTACGCATATGCAGACTTTCCGTTTATGTCTTGTTTGCATTGCGTTTACGCCTGCACTTACATTTATACGTTTGCACTTACATTTACATATTGTTTGCGTTTACATTGCATGCGTTTGTAGCATTGCATATACACACTGTTTACAAAAATGCAATGTCAACAGAATAATAGAACACTAAATTGCTGATAGCACATTGTAATGAATAGGTTAACCCAAAGCAGCCTCGGGTCCTCGGAAGACCTCAGGCTTTCATGGCGACGGATCGCAGCTCCCCAATGACATCACGGGGAGCAATGATCCTTGGCAAGATGGCGGCGCCCATACGCCGTCATCTTTATGAAGCCGCCGGCAGCGATCAACGGGAAAACACCCGCGATCGGTTCTGGCAATATGCAGAAAATACTTACCGGCTATGGAGAGGGCTCAGCCCATGAGCCCTCTCCATGCACCCGAGCCCGGCATGTGACGTAGTATTACGTAAAACTATTAAAATGACTCCCTGACTTTGTTTTGATTTTGCTTTCTCTTCCCTTTTTTTGTTCTCTATCCATTTCCCCTACAACGGATATAAATAAACAGTAAAAATCATAAATGCATTAGGTATTGTCACCTCTAAAAATGCCCAATCAAAATATAATAACGGTTTTTCACTGCGTTTAACCCTGTAACGGAAAATAGCGCCAAAAGTTGAATATTGTATTTTTTTGCCATTTGAAAAATATTTTAAAAAAAAATTCAATAAAACGTGATCACGGGGTTGTACAGTCCGAAAGAAAAATTGTAGCATTAAAATGTCATCAAAAGTCGCAAAAAATATGACACCACCCCCAGCTCCGTACACTTAAGTATAAAAAATATGGAATTAGTCTTACCGGTAATTCGGTTTCCACTAGTTACCATGACGGCCCCCACCTGGAGGATGCTCCTTATATCCTGTAGGGACAGGAAGTTGCAAGAGATTAAAAGCTCCTCCCTAGAACCCAACACCAGTGTCTACCAAAGTACCACCTAGAAGGATGCAAGTGCAATAAAAAAAATTTAAATAGACCCATCTCCAAGAAGGAGGGAAATAATGGGAGGCAGTCATGGTCACTAGTGGAAACCGAATTACCGGTAAGACCAATTCCATATTTCCACCACGTTCCATGACGGCCCCCACCTGGAGACTTACCAGATTACACCATTATTTGGGAGGGACCACCGCCTGTAGGATTTTCCTGCCGAATGCCAGGTCTTCCTGGGAGGCAATATCCAAGCAGTAGTGCTTTGCAACGGTCGAGGAACTTGACCACGTTGTTGCCCGGCAGATCTGATCCAGAGATGCACCTCTTTTCTCGGCCCACGAGGCTGCCATGGCCCTAATGGAATTGGCCTTAATGTCCCCCGGAAGGGAGGCGTTTGTGGTTTTGTAGCAGAGAGAGATGGTGGATTTTATCCATCTGGCTAAGGTCGCTTTTGAGGCTTTCAACCCTCTATTCTTTCCCCCAAAGTTGATTAATAAATTCGAATCTTTACACCACCCTTTTGTGGCCTCTAAGTAAAAGAGAACGCATCTCCTGAGATCTAGGGTCTGCCACTTTTTTTCACGCTCTGTTTTAGGATTTGAACAAAAAGAGTAAAGAATGATTTCCTGTCTACAGTGGAAGTCAGACACGACTTTGGGAAGGAAGAGGGGATCTAATTTGAGAACTCTCTTGTCGTCTAGAATTCTTAGAAAGGGTACTCTGCGTGAAAGGGCCTGGATTTCACCCAACTTGCGTGCTGTGGTAATTGCAATTAGGAAGGCTGTTTTAAATGTAAGAAATTTCATATTCCCAGAGTCTAGAGGCTCGAAGGTGGGCTCTGTGAGGAGATTTAAGATCAGGGAAAGATCCCAAGAAGGGACTGGGTTCTGTATGTGAGGTTTAATTCGGGAACAGCCCTTAATGAATCTTTTTATCCACCGTTGATCTGCTAAGGTAAAAAAAAAAAAAAAAAGGCCGAAATTTGGACTTTAAGAGTACTAGGTTTAAGGCCAAGAGAAAACCCCGCTTGTAAGAAATCTAGAACTTGACCTAAGTTTGGATTGCCCGGAGAAGGGGGGTAGTCCCCAAACCAAGTAGAAAATTTCTTCCAGATTTTTGAATAAATAGCATTAGTCACTGGTTTCCTACTTGCTTGGATAGTGCTGATCACCTCGGTAGAAAGGCCTTTGGTCATTAAGAATGTCCTCTCAGGATCCAGGCTGTGAGTTTTAGATGTCGTCCGTCCTGATGACACAGTGGACCCTGCAGAAGAAGATCCTGACGAGAAGGCAGATGAACAGGATTATCTATAGCTAGTTTCTGGATGACCGGGAACCAACTTCTTTTTGGCCAATATGGAGCAATAAGAATCATTAATACCTGCTCGGTCCTCAATCTCTGTAAGACTTTGGGAATCGGGGGTATGGGGGGGGGGGGGGAGCATAGACTAACCCTGCTGAAGGCATCTAGTCCTATAGGAGAGCCCTTGGGGTCTACGGAGAAGTATTGAGTGGACTTATTGTTTAGGTGGGTCGCAAAAAGGTCTAATGTTGGAGTCCCCCAGATATAACAGATTTCCCTGAAGGTTTCTGGATTTAGCGACCATTCGTTTGGATCTAATGTAACCCGGTTTAAGAAGTCTGCTTTTACATTTTCCGTACCTTGGAGATGGATAGCTGAGAGGGAAAGAAAATAAGTTTACGCCCACCTGAAAATCTGTTGGGATAAATCTGTCAGACTTTTTGATTTTGTGCCCCCTTGTCTGCGAAGATAAGCTACTGTAGTCGTAAGGGACAAGTCGGAAAGGACTCAGACATGTTGATTTTTTTATATGTAAGTGGATTTGTTTGAATGTTTCTAAAACTGCCTATAGTTCTCGGAAATTTGAGGACCTGGAGCGAGTCTAGCTGTCCCACTGACCCTGAAGATAGTGGGCTGCTAATACTGCCCCCCAACCCTTCAGGCTTGCATCTGTTTGTATCGTTAAGACCGGGGTCGGATTTGACCAAACTCCTTTCCCTAGGTTTAAGAGATTCTTCCACCATTATAAGGAATGTTTGACTAAGAGAGGAATTTTTACCTTGTAGACTAGATGTAGAGGGTTTTTGTCCCAGACACGGATCGTAGAAGCCTGCATAATCCTTGTGTGGTTTTAAGCCCATGCCACGCACTGGATACAGGACGTCAGCAGCCCGAATGCTGCAAGAATCTTTTTTCTGGAAGAGACTCACATTCTGTCTTATTTTTTGGACTTTCTCTTTTGGTAGGAAGGAACTTTGATTCACTGAATCTAGTTTTACCCCTAGAAACTTTTTTACTTTCTCTGGTTTTAGTTCCGATTTTTTCTAGTTTATTACCCAATCTAAATCTTGGAGAAGGCCTATGTTGACCTGAAGGCAAGTCTTTAGCTCCAATTCTGTTTTGGCAATTAATAGGAGGTCGTCTAAGTAGGGTACTATTACTATAACTCTCATTCTTAGGTGGGCTACCACCTCTACCATGATTTTGGTGAAAATACAAGGGGCTGAAGGGATCCCAAATGGTAAAGCCCTGAATTGGTAGTGAAGGATTTTTTCCCTCTGGGGAATGGACTGCAAACCTGAGATATTTTTGGTGATCTTGACAGATAGGGACGTGATAATGCGAGTCTTTGAGGTCTATTGTACATAAAAAGTAGTTTTGACCTATAAGAGGTGTTGCTGACTTTATTGATTCCATCTTGAAGTGTTTGTATTTGATAAACCTGTTCAATTTCTTCAGGTTTATAATTAGTCGGTAAGACCCATTGGGGTTTTTTTTTAGTAAAAATAGAGGGGAATAAAATCCTTCCCCTTTCTCTGCCTCCTGAACTGGAACAATCACATCCATTTGACGTAGCTGCTGGATGTTGGTTCAGAGTTGGAGATTTTGGTTCTTGGAAAGCTTTTGGGAAATTTGAAAATGTTGTGGGGGAATACAGAGAAATTCTACCCTGTAACCTGTTTGGATGGTCTGGAGTATCCAAGGGTTTGGGAAGAATTTTTCCCATTTGGTCACGAAATAAGAAAGTCTCCCCCCCACCTGTAAGTCATTGTTTTTTCTGCTTGTGGTCGGGGTTAGTGAAAAACCTGCAACCTGACCCTCCTTTTGCATAACTCCATCTCCCAGTTTTCCTTTGCCCCTAAATGGAGTTTTTTCTTCTCTGGAAAGGGAAATGAGGGTTTTTTTAGGAGGAGGTTTATTTACTGGAAACCCCTTCTTCCTGTCTGCAGCTTTTTCTAGAATAGAATCTAGTTTGCTGCCAAACACAAAGTCGCCCTGGAAGGGTATACCACAGATCATAGATTTAGATTTTACATCATCCCCCCACTGTTTTAACCAGAGAGATCTCCGGACAGAGTTGGTTAAGGCCGCCTCTTTGGCCGAAAACCTCAGGGCCTCCACCGAAGCATCAGCAAGAAATGCTGTGGCGTATTTAAGGAGGGGTAAGGATTCTATAATGGATTCCCTTAAAGTTTTATTTACAAGGTGGGATTCTAATTACGACAGCCAGAAAAATAGAGTCCTGGCAACAGAAGTGGAGGCGATATAGTATTTTTTTTAAATGAGCTGGTCACCATGGGTCAGAGGCAGTGATGTCACCCCTGTTTACCCCTCCCCTCTCTCCCCCCGCTGTCATGTATGTGTGTAATGTATAGTAAAGCATGGCTGGTGTGTGCTGCATGCTGACATGCTGCATCCTCCAATATACAGGTGAGAGACACAGACATCAGCTACACATGAATCTGACATGTTCGCGGTAACATGGCTGCCTGGAGCGACTGTCTCTCCTTCAAAACACAATCACAGGTACAGGGGGCGCCAAGCACCAGGAAGCACATATTATACGCCTCACTCCATTATACAGGCTGTCAGTCATGCACTGGGGCGTGGCTGTGCCTCCCACTCATGAATAGAGTGACAGCTTGAATATGCTAATGCTTCATTGGACATTTCACAGGTCATTTGCATACAGCTTTAGGACCTCATTGCTTAGGTTTACAGGCATGTAGAGGGACAAGAAGGGATAGAGGCAATGCTCTCTAATGGCAGTTTATGAAAATATATTTAGTTTAGGGGGTATTTGCATGACTGGTTCTCTTTAATGTACCCTAGATGGTCTAAAATAGTGGGGAAAAAAAAGATTAAAAAAATAAATTTAAAAAAAATTATTAAAAATCAAAATCGCCCCTTTCCCTAGAACTGTATAAAACATAATATAAAACAGTAAAAATCAAACACAATAGGTATCGCAAAATGCCGATCTATCAAAATAAAAAAACGGTTACGGCCGACGGTGACCTCCGACACGGGAAATTTTTTACATCAAATAAAAAATGGAATAAAAAGGATGAAAACGTCGGCTCATTTTGCAAAAAATGCCACCTACACAGCTCCGTACCCCAAAGTATGAAAAAGTTAGTGGCCAAAAATGTTCTTTTTTTGTACACATTCGTTTAATTTTTGAAGATGTATAAAACGCAATAAAACCTGTATAAATTTGGTTCGGTACGATGCAGTGATACCAAAGAATAAAGCTGAGGTGTTATTTGGAGCGCACAGTCAAGTCGTAAAATAAACGAGCCCACAAGAAATGTGACAGTTTTTTTTTTATTTTCCACATTCATTGGAATTTTTTTTTTCCAGCTTCGAAGTACACGGCATGTTAAATAAATAACATCACAGGAAAGTAAATTTGTACGCACAAAATAAGCCCTCACACGCTCTGTACACTGAAAAATGAAAAAGTTATGGATTTTTGAAGGTGGGAGCGAGAAAATTAGCGAAAAAAACCCTGCGTCCTAAGGGGTTAAACAAAACGTCCCTAAACATAATAAAGTAGAAAAATCACAAAGAACACTCATATTTGTATTGCGCGTCCCCAACAATCTGACAAACACATCAGACAGACATTTTTGAACTGCTCAATGAGTGCTGTTAAAAAAACAAAAAACCCAAATACACAACCTTACAATATCTTTACAAAGTGAGATGCAAATCTACTCTAAGGTGACCTTCCATACAATGTCCTGGCGTGTGCAAAACAGCAATTTAGCACATATTGGAGTATTGGAGTACATGGAGAAATTGGTAATTTCCACAGAAGTGTAAATAAAATAAAAAAAGAAGTTTTTACCCCAATAAAATTAATTATAGGGTTATCTAAATTCATAAAAGTGTGTTTACATACGTTGAAGGTGTAGTTTAGTTTCAAAATTGTGCATTTATGAACCTTTTACACCGGATACTACTCGAGTATAAGCCGACCCGGTATAAGCCGAGACCCCTAATTTCACACAAAAAAACGGGAAACTATTGACTCGAGTATAAGACCGAGGGTGGAAACTGCATTGGTTACAGCCTCCCAGATATAGTCTACCAGCCCCTGTAGCAATACAGCCTACCCAGCCCCTGTAGAAGGAAAAAAAATAACACTGTACATATCTTTCCGACGTCCCCCATAGGTTCTCGTCTCAGTCTGTCTCAGACAGAAGAGGGCCTATGGGTGATGTCGAAAGGTGAGTCTTGTCTTTATGGTTTAGTTGATCGAGTTAAGCCGAGTTAGGGTTTTTGAGCACAAATTTTGTGCTGAAAAAACTAGGCTTATACTCGAGTATATAAGTACCGAGCGTAAGTGTCTGAGCTCCCTGCAGGGGGGGCCTACAGCCACACAGCGACAGAGACAGAAATCTCCATCTGTACAATCTCAACAAGGAATCCAAGATGCGCCCGAACGCAAGACAGGAGTTACTCGGTGTCGGGTCTAGGGGCAACTGAAATCTGCTTACAGCAGACTGATGAGAAGGTGGACTTCTATCTGTTAAATGCTGGATTTTGTTATAAAAATGAATGTGTTATTTGTTCATCCTGAGTACATATAAGAAAACTTGTTTCGGGAATACCCTATACAGAGGTCGCACTAAAATTTTTCCAGAAGGGTAATAATACTCCTTTCACAATTTTTGAGGAGTAGTTTTTAACCGAGGAGGGAGTACCAAATTTTCACTAATAAATGTATAACTCCCAGGCGGTATATATAGTGTAAGCAGAGGTCGCATTAACACTCATCACGGTCATAGACGCGTGATGAGCACTCCATTACCCCCAAAATAATGCCATGCGTAAAGTTACGCTTGGCAATTATTCGTTGTAGCGCGCAGGTGAGCGGTTCAGCACGCGCTGCAAAAGAGGGGAATGTCACTAGCGCGAACACAGCGTGCGCCGGACCGCTCAGCGGGGCACGTGACTAAGGGGGCGTGCGCGGAGAGACCGGAGTTAGAGCACCGGCCACAAGGAGACATGTGGACAGCGGGGCTGTCCCAGCGACGGGACTTAAGAGCCAATGGCCGGTGTGAGTGTAGTGCTGTGTGAGTGGAGTGTAGTGCTGTGTGTGCAGTGTTTTACCGAATTTTCATACCTCCTCCTGGGTAAAAATATCCTCCAAATGGGAGAGTAGTATTTTTTACCCTTTGGAAAAAGTTAGTGCGACCTCTGGTGTTAGAGACGTTATTTAAACAGGAAAAAGTTTACAGACTCCTGTTTTCTGTGCTTAAAGGGTTTTCCCACAAATTCAGTTAGGCCCTATCAACGGGATAGGGTCTAATTTGAATTCTCAGGAAAACCTTTAGGGCACATTCACACAACATTTTTTTATGCGTTTTTGACGTTCCAAAGGCTTCACGTGTTGAAATAACACTGCGTTTAGCCAATGCAATGGAAACGCAAGTTACTTCAACATGTGATCAAGGTTGAAAGCCTTTGGAAATGCGTATAAAAACACAATGCCATCGTGTGAATGTTCCTCAATAGCAAGTATGTATTAAACGAGTGGTGCACAACATTTTTGTGGCGGTGTTCACACATGGCGTTTCAAACACATCAGAACAATGAGAAGAGATTTGCCTATTACATTGCTGTAACATTGTTAACAAAACACATGCATCACGCAATTTTTTATTGCGTTTTGTAAATGAAATGTTGACACCAATGTAATTAGGCAAATCTCTTCTCAGTGTTTTGTTGTTTGAAAACGTATGTAATAACCTCACCCTTAGCGCTACATTCACACTATCAATGGGGACGTAATGTACGGCGCCAAGATTGTGGCTGTACATAGTCCTCATCGATGACAATGGCCGCACACGGAGCGATACAGCTCCGTACACGGGAAAATGGACATGTCGTTTCCCCGTGTTACGCAGTGTACCCCCTCCTCCTCCTCCTCCATGGACCGGAACGCATGCCTGCACGCTATGGCTAATCGTGCTTGACAATTTTATTTAATTTATTTTCTGCGGTTTGGGAACAACTCTTTTTTTTTGTTTTGTTTTTTGTTTTACAGGGGCACATTTAGGGAGGAACATAATAGTGTGCCTTGCTTTACTCAAATATATATCACAGATAACAGGGATCTAATGGTAAGAGCCCTTGGATCACTGTTCATCAGTGATCTGTATACAGAGACATGCAGAGAGGCTGCATACAGCACCTTCCCTGCATGCCTCTCATGTATACAGGGGATGCTGTGACTGAAATAATCAGCCCCTGTCACAGTACCACGATCGGCTGTCTTTGTGTGAAAGTTCTGATACTGTCAGAAATTATTGCTTTTATATGTGGTGCACCACTCTTACTATAAAATCTTATATTGAATTATTAATGTATGCATGAGATACAAATGCCAATCACACTTATATAATGTCAAAGCAAATTCTTACCAAATATAATATGTTGAGGCCACAATTCTGCTGCAAGACCCTTTCGGATTCCCAATTTGGGTCAGACTAGTTAAGAAAGATTGTTGGAAAGACACTATGCCACTTGCTTAGGTGTTAAAGGACACACACACCAATAAGTGTCCCGGGAGGGATTTTATTCTTAGACAACACGTTCGGCATGATAAATGTTTTCTTCAGGTCTAGAAGTAAAAAATATTTGACATACATTAAAAAAAAGTTCAGAGAGTTTTCACACAAAAAAATTCGCCTTCTGACATATAAGCAGAGAAAAACTCTTCAGGAGTATATTTAAAAT
This sequence comes from Engystomops pustulosus, assembly GCA_019512145.1. Lineage (NCBI taxonomy): Eukaryota > Metazoa > Chordata > Amphibia > Anura > Leptodactylidae > Engystomops > Engystomops pustulosus. Next base: position 54,406,506 of record CM033649.1, read on the forward strand.
ATTTAAATACACAGAAAATATGCAAATATTTAAATTATAACTTTTCTCTGTACGCCTTGGATCTTTTGGCCTAAGACTAAGTCCTAGCAGCTTTCCCACATTGCCATGGCTTACTGTGTCTTCTGGGTGCCATCAGCTCTGTGTCCATTACAGAGACCACGCAGTGTATATTATGCGCCTGTAGGCAAGGTTTTAATTACAAGTGTGTACAGGGGTTGGGTATTCTTGCAGACTAAAGAATTTCATAGGGAAACCCCCTTTTTCATTATATTGGATTTATGGAAATTCAGGATTCTCAGCCAAAATATCACCAGTAATCCATGTCACATGGATTTTGATGTGTTCTTGTACATTGTAACATAAAAGGTTTTAAAAAAAAAAAAATATATGCTGTAGCGGACTGGGAAATAAAAGTGAACCAGAAAAGAACACCAAAAAAAAAAAAAAAAAAAAAAAAAAGTAGATTTGGGGATGGCTATTGTGCATATGATCAAATGTTTAAGAATACCCAAGTCCGAAGTTGTGAATGGATACTGCTCCCCCAACTAACTACAGGAGTCCCCGGTTTAGTACAAATACTGCTTTAGGTTGTTCTGAACTTGAATTTAGGCTTACGAGAGCTTCAAGGTTCACAGTGAGCAGAGGGTCCATCTGCAAGTCAGGTGTCAATAAGTAGGGGATGTCTGTACATAATACTGCCTGAACAAGAATACAACTACTATATACTGCCTTCTATGTACAAGAATATGGAAAAAAAAAAAAATATATATATATAATATAATAATATAATAATAATAATAATAAATAATAATAAATAATAGAGCAGCTCCAACGCTCCTGCGTTCCTTAACCCCTAGGCGCACCAGGACGTTATAGTACGGTCCGGGGCTAGATGCTTAGCGACGGGCGGGACGTTCTATAACGTCCTGCTTCTGCACGCGGCTCGAACTGGAGCGGTACCAAGATAGCAGCGGCTGTCAGCTGTCTAGTAAGCTGAAGGGCCGGCTAACACCCGCGATCGGAGCCGGCTCCGATCACGGGTGTTACCCCTTACACGCCGCGGTCAACATGACTGCGGCGGTAAGGTGTTTGAGCTGTGGATGGATCCCCCGTGCCGCTTACCGGGGGATCCGTCACTTTGGGCAGCTCCGAGACTGGCATGTGCCCCGGAGCTGCCCGGTCTCCATGCAGCCAGACCCCTTCCGGGTTGGCTGTAAACTGTCTGAGCATGCGCAAGCTTGCTCAGACAGTTTACACTGCTCTACAATAAAATAGTATTGTAGAGAGTGTTATGAACTTAACCAGTGATCAGAGGCATCACTGGTTTAGTTCAAGTATGTATAATTAAAAAAAGTCAAACACTAAAGTTTAACACATTAGAATAAATAAAAATAAGGTACATAAAAATATAGCCCCAAAATGTCACCTGTCCCATAAAAAAAACTTAATAAAAGTATAAAAAACATAAAACACAAAAAAAAACCCGCATATTTGGTATTGCCGCGTCCTAACAATATGCATAATAAACAGAATTGTTACTGGACCCGCACGGTAAAACGCGAGGAAAAAAAACGCAAAAAACATTCCGAAAAAAAAAAGAAATTTTATTAATACCCTATAAAAATGCTCTTAAAAGTGATTTAAAAAATGTTATGCATCCAAAATAGCCCACTAAAAAGAACATGTTCTCGCAAAAAAAAAGCCCCTAACAAGATTATCTGCAAAAAAAAAAAAGTATGCATATAAATAGATTGAGTGATGCTAAAATGAACAAGATTTTCTTCCAAAATAGTTTTTATTCAGTACAATTGAATAAAATACACAAAACCCCCACATTTGGTATCCCTGCGTCCGTAACAATCGCATAATAAAACAGAATCGTTATTAGAATCCGCAAAGTTAAACCCGTAAAAACAAAACAAAAAAGCTCCAGAAAAAAGATCATTTTCAATTACAACCTATAAAAATGCTCTAAAAAGGGATTTAAAAAATGTTATGCACTCTAAAATAAGACCCCTAAAAAGAACAATACCTTCTCGCAAAAAAATAGCCCTTAAACAGATGTTGTGAGGCGAAAAATAAAAAAGTATGCATATGAAAGACGGGTGATGCTAAAGTAACAACATTTTGCCAAATTACTTTTTATGCACTAAAAATGGGGGAAAAAAAAAAAATCTATATAAATGAGGTCTTTTTGTAATCGTGGCGACCCATTAGAATAAACATAATATAATAATTTTTATGGTATGGTTAACAGCCCAAAACAATAAAAAAAACATAAAAATCTTCCTGAAAAGTGATGATTTTCATTTCCTCCCACCAACAAAGAGTTAATGAAAATCTCACCAATAGCCTATAGATTCCCCCAAATTACGTACCAGAAAAAGTGCATCTCATGTGGCAAAAGAAATTAGAGCCTACGGTCCCATAAAAAAAGAAAAAAATTAAGCCTGTACAATGTGACATAGCAAATCTGATCTGGATGGCGCCTCCTTCCCTTCTATGCCGGCCGTGTGCCAACCAGCAGGTTACCCCCACATATGGGGTATCCGTGTACTCGGGAGCAAGAAATTGGGTAACAAACTTTGTGGAGCCTTTATCGTTAATTCCATTGTAAATGTTTAATTTTCCACCCAAAAGGAGTGTATTGTGGAAAAAATATTACCATTTGCAGACTGCACCTCCATTTTGGTTTTACCCCTATAAAAACGTAAGACGTTAACAAACTTTTAAAAAGTGGTTTTCATACGTTGAGGGTGTGAGTTTCCATAATGGGGTGTATTTATGAGTCTCGCTATATTTAGGCCTCTCAGTGTCAATTACAAGTTGAGCAGGTCCATCTAAATACAGGTTTTGGGATTTTACAAAAAATTTGAAAAATGATACCTAATTCTGAGCCTCATACATTTAGTAAAATATGTTGGAATCTTAAAAAACCATGCCAACATAAAGCAGACATTGGGAAATGTAAGTTATGATATTATTTGGGAGCTATGACTAGCATCAAAAGTAGAGATTTAGAACGATGAAAATAAAGAATTTTCCAAATTTGCCAAATTTAGTTTTTTTCATAACTAAAACAAAAAAAAAGTATCATCCAAATTTTAAACTAATTGAAGTACAATGTGTCACGAGAAAAACAATCTCAAAATCCCCTGGATATCTCATAGCGTTCAAAACTATAACACCCTTATAGTGCCACAGGTCAGATTTGAAGAATGGGGCCGGCGCCCTTAAGGCCAAATAGGCTGTGTCCCTAGGGGTTAAGCATAGGTCCTCTCCTGTGAAAAGGTTTTTTCTGTGAAGACAGGTATCAGTCTCCGGCACTGGTCCTCGCTACATTACATATATGTGCAAGCCAGTAACATGCAGAGAAGTAGAGTGGCTTTAATGCTTAAGCATGGGTATCATTCTTATTGATTATGTATGTGCAGGTCACCCCCAGGCCAAAACCAGTTGGTCACCCCACCATGATTTTTTATTTGCACATACACATCCTTGTTCTATTGTTATACCATATGTGATTTTTTTTTTTTTTAATTGTAAAATAAAAAAAAATATGAGGCTGAACCCCCTGCTTCATTATGCTCAGCGCATGAATGCTTTATAGTTGTTATATAGTGATGGGTCACAGGCTCTGGCTCCGAGGTCCGTCAAGGAAGGGTCTAAACAAAAAAGCTGCATCTACTATGGCCTAAACGGTTCTACCCTGTGCTGCCAATCGCATCATCGGACTCAATGTTCCACTTGTTCTAAGTGAGAGACTTTGAAAAGGTTTAATAGATCTAGAATCAAAGCTACGGGTTTCGAGGGTAACGGATTACATATTCCGCCTGCATGTTTAACACACAGTACTGGCGAGTATGGAAGCATTCAGACGCCTTCAAAATGTTCACCTGTTGTTCATGCTGCCAATGGCAAGATATCTTTGTTCATTAAAGGGGACTTTTCACCACCTCATACATGTGAAGATTATCATATCATCTTTCTAGCCCCCACGGTAGCAGAAGATTATCATTCCCAGTTTGACCATTGTAATCTGTGTTTGGTGGGAGCTGGTGGTGGAGGTGCACGTTATGCTAATCTTCTCTTATACTGTCCATCAATGGCAGGCAAGGCAGAGAAGCATATTATGAATATTGAGCTGTGAGTTTTTTCTATGTTACTCTAATGGCTGTTGTTCACACACATTCTGCTAATATTCTGTTGACATGTGTGTTACATAATCACAATGTTTCAGCAGTTTTGCTTGCGCTACGCGCAGCTTGTGGCACGGTTATGGGGACGTTTGTGTTACGTTTACAGTGTCTGCACTATGTTTATTCTTACACTTCCGCATATGTGCCATTTGTCTAACATTTATGTTTTATTTATGCATAGCACCATGTGTGGCGCATTTATGTGTATTCAGCGTTTGAGGTGCGTTTCGCATATGAGGGACTTCCGTTTATGTCTGTGTGCATTGCGTTTACGCCTGCACTTACAATTTACTTATGCACTTACAGTACATAATTGTTTGCGTTTCATGCATGCGTTTGTAGCATTGCAATAACACTGTATAAAAATGCAATGTCAACAGAATAATAGAACACTAAATGCGATAGAACATTGTAATGAATAGGTTACCCAAGCAGCCGGGTCCTCGGAAGAGCCTCAGGCTTTCATGGCGACGGATCGCAGCTCCCCCACTGAAATCACGGGAGCAATGATCCTTGGCAAGATGGCGGGCCCATACGCCGTCATCTTTATGAAGCGCCGGCAGCGATCAACGGGAAAACACCGCGATCGGTTCTTGGCAATATGCAGAAAATACTACGGCTATGGAGAGGGCTCAGCCCATGGAGCCTCTCCATGCACCCGAGCACGCGCATGTGGCTATTTACGTAAAACTATAAAATGACTCCTGACTTTGTTTGATTTTGCTTTCTCTTCCCTTTTTTGTTTCTATCCATTTCCCCTACAACGGATAAAATAAACAGTAAAAATCATAAATGCATTAGGTATTGTCACCTCTAAAAATGCAATCAAAATATAATAAGGTTTCACTGCGTTTAACCCTGTAACGGGAAAATAGCGCCAAAAGTTGAATATTGATTTTTTTGCCATTTGAAAAATATTTAAAAAAAAATTCAATAAACGTGATCACGGGGTTGTGTACAGTCCGAAAAGAAAAATTGTAGCATTAAAATGTCTCAAAAGTCGCAAAAATATGACACCACCCCAGCTCGTACACTTAAGTATAAAAAATATGGACATTAGTCTTACCGTAATTGCGGTTTCCACTAGTTACCATGACGGCCCCCACCTGGAGGATGCATCCTATATCCTGTAGGGACAGGAAGTTGCAAGAGAATTAAAAGCTCCTCCCTAGAACCCAACACCAGTGTCTACCAAAGTACCACCTAGAAGGATGCAAGTGCAATAAAAAAATTTAAATAGACCCATCTCACAGAGAGGAGGGAAATAAGGGAGGCAGTCATGGTCACTAGTGGAACCGAATTACCGGTAAGACAATTCCATATTTCCACACGTTCCCTGAGGCCCCCACCTGGAGACTTACCAGATTACACACCATTTGGGAGGGACCACCGCCTGTAGGATTTTTCCTGCCGAATGCCAGGTCTTCCTGGGGAGGCAATATCCAAGCTTGTAGTGCTTTGCAACGGTCGAGGAACTTGGGTTGTGCCGCAGATCTGATCCAGAGATGACCTCTTTTCTCGGCCCACGAAGGCTGATGGCCCTAATGGAATTGGCCTTAATGTCCCCGGAAGGGAGGCGTTGTGCGGTTTTGTAGCAGAGAGAGATGGTGGATTTTATCCATCTGGCTAAGGTCGCTTTTGAGGCTTTCAACCCTCTATCTTTCCCCCAAGTTTGATTAATAATTCGAATCTTACACACCCTTTTGGCCTCTAAGTAAAAAGAACGCTATCTCCTTGAGATCTAGGGTCTGCCACTTTTTTCACGCGCTTGTTAGGATTGAACAAAAAGAGTAAAGAATGATTGTCCTGTCTACAGGGAAGTCAGACACGACTTGGGGAAGGAAGAGGGGGATCTAATTTGAGAACTCTCTTGTCGTCTAGAATTTTAGAAAGGGTACTCTGCGTGAAAGGGCCTGGATTTCACCAACCTGCGTGCTGTGGTAATGGCAATTGGAAGGCTGTTTAAATGTAAGAAATTTCATATTCAAGAGTCTAGAGGTCGAAGGTGGGCTCTGTGAGGAGATTTAAGATCAGGGAAAGATCCAAAAGGGACTGGGTTCGTATGTGAGGTTAATTCGGGAACAGCCCTTAATGAATCTTTTTATCCACCGTTGATCTGCTAAGGTAAAAAAAAAAAAAAACACCCGAAAAATATGCTCAAGGCCGAAATTTGGACTTATAGAGTACTAGGTTTAAGGCCAAGAGAAAACCCGCTTGTAAGAAATCTAGAACTTGACCCAAGTTTGGATTGCCGGAGAGGGGGGTAGTCCCCAAACCAAGAGAAAATTTCTTCAGATTTTTGAATAAATAGCATTAGTCACTGGTTTCCTACTTGCTTGGATAGTGTGATCACCTCGGAGAAAGGCTCTTGGTCATTGAATGTCCTTCAGGATCACAGGCTGTGAGTTTTAGATGTCGTCCGTCTGATGACACAGGGCCCTGCAGAAGAAGATCCGACGAGAAGGCGAGAGACAGGATTATCTATAGCTAGTTTCTGGATGACCGGGAACCCAACTTCTTTTGGCCAATATGGAGCAATAAGAATCATTAATACCTGCTCGGTCCTCAATCTCTGTAAGACTTGGGAATCAGGGGTTATGGGGGGGGGGGGGGGGGGAGCATAGACTAACCTGCGAAGGCATCTAGTCCTATAGGAGAGCCTTGGGGTCTACGGAGAGAAGTTTGAGTGGACTTATTGTTTAGGTGGGTCGCAAAAGGTCTAATGTTGGAGGTCCCCAGATATATAACAGATTTCCCTGAAGGTTTCTGGATTTAGCGACCATTCGTTTGGATACTAATGTAAACCGGTTTAGAAGTCTGCTTTACATTTTCCGTACCTTGGAGATGGATAGCTGAGAGGGAAAGAAAATAAGTTACGCCCCACCTGAAAATCTGTTGGATAAATCTGTCAGACTTTTTGATTTTGTGCCCCCTTGTCTGCGAAGATAAGGTACTATGTAGTCGTAAGGGACAAGTCGGAAGGACTCGGACATGTTGATTTTTATATGTAAAGTGGATTTGTTTGAAGTTTCTAAAACCTGCCATAGTTTCGGAAATTTGAGGACCTGGAGCGAGTCTAGCTGTCCCACTGACCCTGAAGATAGTGGGCTGCTAATACTGCCCCCCAACCCTTCAGGCTTGCATCTGTTTGTATCGTTAAGACCGGGGTCGGATTGACCAAACTCCTTTCCCTAGTGTTTAAGACATTCTTCCCCAATTATAGGAATGTTTGACTAAGAGAGGAATTTTTACCTTGTAGACTAGATGTAGAGGGTTTTGTCCAGACACGGATCGTACAAGCTGCATAATCCTGTGTGGTTAAGCCTGCACGCACTGGATACAGGACGTCAGCAGCCGGATGCTGCAAGAATCTTTCTTGGAGAGACTCCACATTCTGTCTTATTTTTGGACTTTCTCTTTTGGTAGGAGAGGAACTTTGATTCACTGAATCTAGTTTTACCCCTAGAAACTTTTTTACTTTCTCTGGTTTTAGTTCGATTTTTCTAGTTTATTACCCAACCTAAATCTTGGAGAAGGCCTATGTTGACCTGAAGGCAAGTCTTTAGCTCCAATTTGTTTTGGCAATTAATAGGAGGTCGGCTAAGTAGGGTACATTAATATAACTCTCATTCTTAGGTGGGCTACCACCTCTACCATGATTTGGTGGTGAAAATACAAGGGGCTGAAGGGATCCCAAATGGTAAAGCCCTGAATGGTAGTGAAGGATTTTTTCCCTCTGGGGAATGGACTGCAAACCTGAGATATTTTTGGTGATCTTGACAGATAGGGACGTGATATAATGCGAAGTCTTGAGGTCTATTGTACATAAAAAGTAGTTTTGACCTATAAGAGTGTTGCTGACTTATTGATTCAATCTTGAAGTGTTTGTATTTGATAAAACCTGTTCAATTTCTTCAGGTTTATAATTAGTCGGTAAGACCCATTGGGGTTTTTTTAGTAAAAATAGAGGGGAAATATCCTTCCCCTTTCTCTGCCTCCTGAACTGGAACAATCACATCCATTTGACGTAGCTGCTGGATGTGGTTCAGAGTTGGAGATTTGGTTCTGGAAAGCTTTGGGAAATTTGAAAATGTGTGGGGGAATACAGAGAAATTCTACCCTGTAACCTGTTTGGATGGTCTGGAGTATCAAGGGTTGGGGAGAATTTTCCCATTTGGTACGAAATAAGAAAGTTTCCCCCCCACCTGTAAGTCATTGTTTTTCTGTTGTGGTCGGGGTTAGTGAAAAAACCTGCAACCTGGACCCTCCTTTTGCATAACCCATCTCCCAGTTTTCCTTTGCCCTAAATGGAGTTTTTTCTTCTCTGGAAAGGGAAATGAGGTTTTTTTAGGAGGGGTTTATTATGGAAACCCCTTCTTCCTGTCTGCAGCTTTCTAGAATAGAATCTAGTTCGCTGACAAACACAAAGTCGCCCTGGAAGGTATGCCACAGAGCATAGATTTTTGATTTCACATCATCCCCCCCCCCCCCCCACACACCACACACACTTTTAACCAGAGAGATCTCCGGACGGAATTGGTTAAGGCCGCCTCTTTGGCCGAAAACCTCAGGGCCTCCGCCGAAGCATCAGCAAGAAATGCTGTGGCAGTTTTAAGGGGGGGGGGGGGGAAGGATTCTATAATGGATTCCCTTGAAGTGTTATTTACAAGGTGGGATTTAATTCCGACAGCCAGGAAAATGGAGTCCTGTCAACAGATGTGGAGGCGATATTGGTTTTAATATTTAACGAAGAAGTTTCCTATGCCCTTTTTAACAGGGCATCAGATTTACGATCAAGAGGGTCTTTAAGTTGGGCACTGTCTTCAAATGGGAGATCCGTTATTTTAACTACCTTTGTGACCTGGATGTCAACTTTAGGTATCGTGCCCCATAACACATTATCCTCAAATTGTAACCGGTTACGGAATTCTTTAGGGACCGAAATCCTTTTCTCTGGTTCCTTCCACTCTCCTAACACCAAGTCTTTTAACGTGTCCACCACTGGAAAGAACCGTTGCTTTCTATACTTTAGCCCCCCAAAAAGGTCATTCTGAACCGAAGTGGGCTATGTAATGTCTTCTATTTCTAGTGCGTTTCTCAGGGCTTTTAATAGATTGTCTAGGTCTTCAGATGCAAGCAAATATTTAGTGTGGCCCTGATCTTTGGAATGTACTTCTAAATCTTCCTCCAGTCTTTCACTTACAGAACCGGAAGGGAAGTCTGAATCCTGATCCGAGGAGGATGACTGAATATACCTAGCTTTTTTCCTAGGTGGTTTGGGTAAATGGGTGGCAATAGAGGAGGACACTTCCTCTTTTATTGCAGATCTAATCTGCAATAAATGACGATCTTTCCTCTTTTAGTATTTTAGATAAACAGTCTGGACATAGACTTTTCTTATAATCCTCATACAATTTTGTATTACATAGGGCGCATCTTTTAGAGGGTTTATCTCTCTCTCTCTGTTCCTTCTCCTTAGATTCTTTTTGCTCTTTTCCCTAAGAAAAGCACACATGATAACAGTCAATAAAGACAGGTATGAAATGTATGAGAGACAGACAGAGACAGACAGGGCTTGTACTTACGGGTACCAGGACCTGGAACAGGTTGGATGCATCATCAGCCATGTTGCTGGAAGCACCAGAGCCACCCGAGAGATAGGGTTCACCAGAGACGCTTATAAGTGTGGTTGGTGTGCCTGGAGAGGCTCTTCCCCCTCCCCCTTCCGGTATGACCGGAAGTGATCGGGCTCCCAGACTGCGTCCTTTCGGAGCCGGGACCTATCAGCCGCCATTGATGACGTGCCCGACGCCCTGGTGACATGACTTCCGAAAGTCGCGTCACCAGGATGTGATCCCAACTTCCGGCACGTGGCTACATGCGCCGCGTACCTGAGTCGCGTTAACGCGCCACTCCGAGACACGTCCTGCCTCCCTGCCAGGACCCTCCACCGGCCGAGGACTTACACCCGAACGCCAGTCCTTGAAATAGAGAAGGCCCCAGCCGGCAGGTACCGCCGTTCCTTTCCCTCATCCGCCCCGCACTTGGCCCTGCCTTAGTCTCCCGGGACCGCTGGGTGAGCCGAATTGATAGGTGGGGGGTGGGGTGTTTGTTCCCCTCTACTCAGCTGTGGAGGCAGAACTATCAGAAGTAAAAAAGTAAAAATTTAAAATTCCTTTTATCTCCCTAAGGAGATTCTCTTGCATCCTATATCCCTTAGGGACAGGAAGTCACTGGTGTTGGGTTCTAGGGAGGAGCTTTTAATCTCTTGCAACTTCCTGTCCCTACAGGATATAAGGAGCATCCTCCAGGTGGGGGCCGTCATGGAACATGGTGGAAAAGTTATTAGCGCTAGAAGATGGCAAAATCCCCCCAAAATTTTTTGTACAGGAGGTTTTAATTTTTGTAAATGTATGAAAACATTTTAAACCTATACAAATTTGGTATCCCCGTGATCGCACCGACCCAAAGAATAAAGTAGACCTGTCATTTGGGGCGCACAGTGAAAGCCGGGTTAATTTGCCTGATAGGTTCTCTTTAATCCTGGTTGTGTGATAGAGATAGAAACCAGTTACAAAATAATAGGATAATATTAGGGAGAAAAATAACAAACTTACAATTAAATACCGATTTCCTGGAGGTGTGAGAAATATGGAACACCTTAGCTTGCTAATGCAGCTTCCAACAAGAGAACAATTTCTACCTACATATCACAAAGTTTAACCCTTTAAGAACAATCCACTTTTTCAAATCTACCAGGTTTCACTATACGCGATTACAACTTTAGAACACTAACAAAGCAATATGATTTTCAATATTTTTTTTTTGTGAAATGTTGTACTTCATTTTAGTGTTATATTTTGGTTTAAATTTTTTGCATTTATTTATAACACTTCTGGCTATACTGCATTGATTAAGTTGTATAAACTTTTTTGGCTGGAAAGCAAAAACAAAAATATAGCCTGCCAGTACCTGACCCCACCCCAGTATATAGCCCACCAGCCCCACCCAGCTAGCCCCTGCCCCAAGTATGCCAAGCCTTTAGTTAAAAAAATAAACAGCTGGGGAGTCAGAAAGGTGAGTACAGTGTTCCTCTTCTTGCTTCGGATGCTCTGGTGCCTCTTTGGGTCCTCTACCAGTCGTTCAGCTCCTCTTCCAGTCATTGTCGTTGTGAAAGGACCCGAAGAGGAGCGGAAGGAGCATAGAAGATTTTATGCCTTCAGAGTTTATCAAGCTAGAAAAAAAAACTTCAAGATGTTGGAAAAAGCTGCCTCTAAAAACTTCAAAAGTTAACCAATAGTATTGCTCTTAAGGAAACTACACTTGAAGTGGCAGGTTTCAGATGGAAAATACCGAGCACCAGTCAGGGTGAGCTGGTCGCGAGCTTATTCTGGTAGTGTTTTAAACCGCTGTATTGCGGTTTAAAACACTTTTTTTAACTATAGCGACGCAGGGACAACTTTATACCGGCGCCGAGGCTATAAAGTTTTAAAAGTGTTTAAATACAGCGGTTTAAAACACTAACAGAAATAAGCTCCGGCACCAGCTCACCTGAGCTGGTGCTCGGTATTTCCAATCTGAAAACTGCCACTTCAGTGGTAGGTTTCCTTAAAGGGGTTATCCAAGTTTAACCCTTCACGCTCGGGACGGATATATCAGCATGGAGCTGTGAAGGTTGTATGAAGAAGGCTCACGGGCTGAGCCTTCTTCATACAGAGAGGGGTTTGCTGCATATCGCAGCAAAGACCCGTATCACCCGCGGTCGGTATGCTTTGCACCCGATCGCGGGTGTTAACCTTTTCTTTGCCGCCGGCGCATGGGCGCACCATCTTACCTCCGATCGCCGCTCCCCCAAATGTCATCGGGGGGCGGAGATCGGTTGCCTCGGGTCTTCGTTTGACCCGAGGATACATGGCTTCTGAGCAGAAATGCCATATACTGCGATACAGTAGTATTGCAGTATATGGCAGGAGCGATCAGACCATCTAGGGTTAATGTACCCTAGAGGGTCTAAGAAATAGTGGGGAAAAGAAAAAAAGTTTAAAAATGTAACAAAATAAAATATTAAAAGTTCAAATCACCCCCCTTTCCCTAGAACTGATATAAAATATAATAAATAGTAAAAATAACAGACACATTAGGTATCGCTGCGTCCCAAAATGCCCGATCTATCAAAATATAAAAACGGTTATTCACGGCGGTGACCTCCGGAACGGCAAATGGCGCCCAAATGTCCAAAACGCGACTTTTACACCTATTTAGATGACAAAAAAAAAAATGTAATAAAAAAAATGATCAAAATGTCGCACAGTCCTCAAAACGGTAGCAATGAGATCGTCGGCTCATTTCGCAAAAAATGACACCTCACACAGCTCCATGCGCCAAAGTATGAAAAAGTTATTCACGTCAGAAGATGGCAAAACATTTTTTTTCTTTTTTGTACACATTCGTTTAATTTTTGAAAATGTATTAAAACCTATATAAATTTGGTATCACCGCGATCGTACCGAACCAAAGAATATGCAGTTTTTTTCAATTTTTCCACATTTGGAATTTTTTTGCGGCTTCCCACTACATGGCATGGAATAATAAATAACATCATGGGAAAGTAAAATTTGTTACGCACAAAATAAGCCCTCACACAGCTCTATACACGGAAAAATGAAAAAGTTATGGATTTTTGAAGATGGAGAGCGAGAAATTAGCGAAAATACCCTGCGTCCTTAAGGGGTTAACAAATAATTTAGGGCCGGGCTGGGCCATTTGAAAAAAAAATATATAAATGTGTACTTCACTCATCCGGCGCTGCTGATGTCCCCAATGTTTTCACAATTTTAAAAATGTTCTGTTTTTTGATCTAATAATCTTATTACCAAAATTGGTTACTAACCTTTACCATATCTCTGCGTTTTAATTTTTCACTCCCCACTATATCATAATTCACATTACCCTGCATCTGTGAAACTATTTCCAGCAAGGATTGAGGCATAATTAACAATATACTCTATACCTCATGTGATACAATTGCTGATCTTTCAGTGTACGGACACTCAAAGTCCACTTTCTCAGCGAATACATAGTCAAATGTTAATGTGTTAATGGTCCCGCAACCACAATGTGTTATATGAATAAACCTTTTATATCCTATTGTATGTAGATGTACAAGGTTGGAGAGAGCAGTTTGAATTAGGTTAGGAAACTGCACATCTGTTAACAAACTGCAATATGCCAACACTGAGTTGTTTAAAACCTAACAAGTTTTGCAGGCATAGCCCATATAATAAATGTTTTACTACATCTTGTAATCTTGAGTTTCCAAATGATCAATGTTGATGGGAACTCACTTTTAGTCCAGGCCATGCTTTATAAAAGCAGCATGTGGTTCATCAGACCTTCCAAGATAACTGAAAAATAACCATGTGCTCTGTGAGGGGTCTCAGTCCTGCACATCTCTCCACCTAGGAGGAGAGGCTAACCTGCAAGTCGTTAGATAATTAACTCATCCTGCAAGAGTAATTAATCAAAAGCTGTGACCTGAGCTACTAACCAGGATTACAGACCATCTTCCCATTCTGGGACTTGCAGATTTTAAAGCTGCATAGATGCAGCCCCCTCACAAAAGCAAGCACGTTTAGTTTAGAATGGCTGGTAGCCTTTCCATAGGTTAACCAGAATTCATATTACACACTACATATCATGAGTGTAATAGAAGAAAAGTAGACTTACCACCCAGAACTCTCATATAGGTACAGAGGTTCTGCCGGGTCTGTGGGGATACGGTGAGCTCCTTGTCAGGTTCCGTTAGCCCCTCAAATGGATAATCCAACAGACACAAACCAATCCAACTGGAGGCGTGTTCTGTACGGGACGCCAGAAGTCCCATCCTGTTAGCGCCATTCACCATGTGAGGTGTGTATGGAGAGTTGTCACACCATGTAAACTCCGAATCCTGCTTCTAAAGATGTCGGACACGGCTGGGCTCCCACTCTGGGGTCAGCAGCGTGCAGCAGGAACCCCGAACAGGCGCACTCTAGTCCCCACATCATGCTGTTTCTGGGGCTAGGCTTTGGATCACTCCAGATCTGGACGATCTCCAGCTCACTGGCTGGGTTCAAAACCCTAGTACCTGTTGTCTGACAGGTACTAGGTAATAGTTCTCTACACACTCAGGTTCCCGCCAGGGACAGGAAACCACTGAGGCAGGATAGGAAGGGCGTGTTTTTTATGCTCAGGTTTCCTGTCCCTGGGGGCGGATCCCTCTCTCTGGTTGGTGCCGTCGTGGTGATGGGGAAAAATATATAAATGTGTACTTCACTCATCCGGCGCCGCTGATGTCCCCAATGTTTTCACAATTTTAAAAATGTTCTGTTTTTTGATCTAATAATCTTATTACCAAAATTGTTTACTAACCTTTACCATATCTCTGCGTTTTAATTTTTCACTCCCCACCTTCAAAAATCTATAGCCAACTTTTATTTTTCCCCCATATATTCCATGCCATGTACAGGTAAGAGGAGGAAAAAAAAATATTTCAAAATGCAGCGAAATTGGTGGGGAAAAAAAAACGCATTTGAGAAGACTTCTTTTGGGCTTGGATTTTATGACTTTCACTGTGCGCCCCAAATGACATGTCTACTTGATTCTTTAGGTTGATACAATCATGGGGATACCAAATTTGTATAGGTTTTCTAAGTTTTCATACATTTACAAAAATTAAAACCCCTTGGGGGAGAAAAAAAAAAAAAGGTTATTTTGCCATCTTCTGGCGCTATTTACTTTTTCTTATTTCGGTAAATGGAGCGGTGATGTCATTTTTTGCGACTGTTGTCGTTTTCAATGCTTCTATTTCTAGGACTGTATGGCATTTTGATCACTTTTTATTGAATTTTATACATTTTCAAAATGGCAAAAAGGGCCATTTTCCATTACGGGGTTAATCAGTAAAAACTCATAAACTCATTAGGTCGCCGTGTCCAAAAATGCCCAATCAAAACATAATAATGTTTTTTACTGCGTTTATATTTATAAGACTTCTAGGGAAAGGGGGGTGATTTGAAGGCCTCTCCATTCATCCACAGCCAACGAGTGACGTAGTACTACTTCAGGTGTCGGTAAGGGGTCAAGTGTCCTTTTGTCCATTACGATACCAGAAAAGCAATTTCAAATTTTTAAGAAAAAAGTTTTGTAGGGGTTTTGGAAGTTCTGTTAATAGAATCCCCCCCAGATATCATTGTTCTATTAACTTCACCCCTTAAGGGAACCTGTGACCAGGGATCACATTTTCACTAAAGACAGGTTGCAGAACCCCATCACACCTGCAGTGCAAAAATGCCTCTCTGCCGTTTCTAAGCATTTGCATTACAATATAATTGTGTGTTATAATTTACCTTGCACCCTGACAAAATCCTGGGGTAGTCACAGGGGCTGGGCTTTGGTTTGGATGAGTTTCAAAAAACAACATGTGACTAATCTATGTTACCAACTCCCCAAATCTTAGCCCTACCTTTGTTCTCCTTTACAGCCCCTCCCTCCTGCTCCTTCACAGAGCTCACCGCCTGGTGAGATGACATCAGTAGGGTTGGAGGAGCTGTACAGGAGCACAAAAGGTGGGGGCCAAGATCTGAGAAGTGAGTAACACAGACAAGTCACATGTTTTTTGAAATGCAGCCAAACCACAGCCCAGCCCCTGTGACTACCCCAGAATTTTGTCAGGGTGCAAGGTAAATTATAACACACAATTATATTGCAATGCAAATGCTTAGAAAAGGCAGAGAGGCATTGTTGCACTGCAGGTGTCATGGGCTTCTGCAACCTGTCTTTAGGTTATTGCCGGCGGTGAACCCCATAACAGAAAATAGTGCCTAAATGCCACTTTTACACCATTTTACAAAACATACCGTATATACTTGATATTTTACCACCAAAAACTGGGAAAGCCTTTTGACTCAAGCATAAGCTAAGGATAGGAAATGCATTGGTCACAGCCTTCCAGTATATAGTATACTATAATACTATAGTATTTAGTATTATAGTGTGTGCCCACCAGCAGAGTGCATGTCTGCACCTCTGCTGGCTGATACAGCTGTGAGAAGAAAGAAGAGGAGCCACAGCAAGCATCAGGAATGCTAAAAGGGGACTATGCAAGTTTATTACATACAAGCGTACAGGGCTGGATTAAGGTTGATGGGGTCAAAATCTATTGGGGGCCCCCCATTGAATGTAGTCCAGACAGGGAACAGCAACCGCTCAAGGCAGCCCCCCACCCAGCAACCACTGTAATAATAACTTACCTAGGACTGTATATTTTTATAATAGGAGTCAGTATATAGTTAAAGACCTTCCATCATTCCCCGATGCGCACAGAGGTGTCAGTCAGTGTGTGTACTTCGGAGGTGTACCAAGATGGGGCCCCCTGCCGCATTATCAGGGCGCCACCATCTTTGTATACCTCCGACAATCGTCTATGACAGAGCATGGAACATCTGCAGAACACGGCCAAGGGAACCCGGACCCAAATACACGGTGGGCAATTCGGCCCACATTTGGTGGAGGGGCGCCTCCCCTATAATCCGGCCCTGCTCGCGCATAAGCCGAGGTGGAGTTTTTCAGCACATTTTTTTTGTATATATACGGGAAGTGAAATAAAAAGTGATTAAAAGGTCACAGTCCTCAAAATAGTAGCAATGAAAGTGTCAGCTCATCTCGCAAAATACAATCTCACACAGCTCTGTACACCATGGTATGAAAAAGTTATTAGCGCCAGAAAAAGGCAAAAAAAAATTTTTTTCCGTACACATTGTTTTAATTTGGGAAAATATATTAAAACACAATAAAACCTATACAAATTTGTATCACCATGATCGTTCCAAAGCAAAAAAATAAGGTAAAAATAAAAAGTTAACAATTTTTGAAGGTGGGTAGCGAAAAATGGCTGCATCCTTAAGGGGTTAATAGACCAGTAGTTGCCTGCAGGCACAAAATTAGAAATCTGAATAGAAAAGTGTATAGAAACTGTGCCCCTCCCCCTACAGAACAAACTCTTGACCACTTGTCTTGACAGGGGAGGGGTGCAGACTTTCACAAACTAAAAATAAATAAAGATTAATAAAGACTATAAATAAAGATAATTGTTATTATTATTATAAAAACCATGTATTCTATTGTATGGTATAAGCACCTGTGAGGAGAAAGAAAGAGACCCTATGTATATTTAGCAATAACAAAAAGAGTTTTTTTTTGTAATCATTATCAACTTCCATCCATGCCCTACCCCGAGAGCTCTGTGTAAAATCTATGAAGTCCATATTCACTCTGCACAACTCCCCTTCATTTTGTACAGGAAGGGGAGGAACACAGCATATGCAGTTATACCGAGACGCCACCATGCCCTCTATACCAGGAAGAGATATACAAGGTTTGGAGAAAGAGAAAAAAAATCGCCGGCACAGCACACAACGCAGTCTTACATGCTTCATTTTTTCTCAAATGTGTCAAAATACACAAGCCGTTCCCTGCCCGCAGCTATAGGACTCGCCGAGAAAAAACAAAGTTAGCTTTGTATGCAGTTTTTCAACAAGATGATTGTACCTTAAGAGCCAGGGTTCCCGCAATTTATAACGAATCTTCCTTAAACTTCTCTTCAGTTTCGAAAAGATTTTATAACCCCACTCAGCTTACAGGCAAACATGACACACAAAGCCTCGTTGCGTAATCTCACAGGTCTTTCTCCTTATTATAACCAGCATGATGCAATCAGGTGAATGACAGATCGACTAACCAATCAGAAACTACTATTTATAAAAATAACGATAACCGGTCCACACGTTAGGTACAGTATAATTAAAATTAAAAAAACAACGTCTAAACTAATGTAATGTCTGCTTATGCATTTCTTGCTTGACGTTGTCTTATCTTTGAACATTATATTATTTCTGCCTGCTTGAAACAGCCTTTAAGGCTGAACTTTTTTTTTCTTTCACGAAGCTTTATTACACTGCCGTTCAAGAACAATTAATGATGTAATAATTTTGGATTCTTAAAGCGAACTGTCACATTAAATATAACACGAAATAACTAACATAACTGTTTTTATTAATTGGATAAAGTGAAAAATTGCATGTAAGAATTGTGGCGTTTAATTATAAGTAATGTAAAGAGCTGTGTGAGGGCTTGTTTTTTGCGTACGAAATTGCACTTCATAGTGACGGTATTTAATATGCCATGCCGTGTACCGGCAAAGTGTGTCAAAATTCCAAATCCAGTGTAAAAATATGTTTGTGCCATATTCTTGTGGTCTTGGATTTTAGGGCTTTCACTGTGTGACCCCAAATGACATATCATTCTTTGAATTGATGTGATCACAGGGATTCAAACCTTCTGTACAAAAAAAACTCTTCATTTTGTCATCTTCTTGCTCTAAAAACTATTTCATACTTCAGTGTGCGGAGCTGTGTGTGTTGTAATTTTTTTGCGACTTTTGATGACTTTTCAATGCTCTGATTTGTAGGACTGTACCGCCTTTTGATAACTTTTTATAAATTTTCATCTTTGCGCGCCATTTTCCATGATGGGGTCAAACAGTGGTAAAAATGGTAATTATATTTTGATAGAAAGGACATTTTGGTATATGGCGATACCTAAAATGTTTATGATTTTTACTGTTTATTTATCAGTTATAGGGAAAAGGGATCTGTATGTTTAGGTTAATATATATATTTTTTTTTTACTATTTTTCAGACCCCCTAGAGTACATTAACCCTAGATTGTCTGATTGATCCTACCATATACTGCAGTATATGGCATTTTCGCACAGTATTCATTACAAAGAGCCACTGGCTCATGTAAGGGATTAGGTCCGGGATCGTCATCTCCTAGGGTAGACGGGCACAATTCACCAGCACACAAATAAGTTCACTGTCCACACTGTGCGACCTTGGTACAACTGGACCCAGCCAGTTTATTCTTTATTTTTTTTTTTTTTTTTTTTTTAGGGAGTAAAAACAAAATAAACAAAACAGCAAAGTCTTAGGCTGGTGCCACACGCACCGCTTTGTCTGGGCGCGTTCACACGTTCCGCTAGCGCCGTGTTCATAACGCGACGCTAGCGCACAGGGGGCGGAGTTTGGGCGATCGAATAGCGGTTCCGAGAGAAGCATGCGATGGGTTATTAATCGCATTGCATTCCCCGGAAACGGCATATGGATTGCCCGGCCCCGCCAAGTGTGGCTAGTGTCGCGTTTTGAACGCGATGATAGCAGAACGTTTGAACGCGCCCTCTGCGTTTGAAAACGCAGACAAAGCCGCGCCTACTGGGGCGGCCGCGGCCCGATCGCATCGGCGTTTATATGGAAAACACGTGCGAACGGGAACGAGCCACGGTGTGTTTGCGTTATTTAATGCAAAAACACCGGTGGCTGTTTCCAGTTCGCAGGCGTTTCCATAGAAACGCCGATGATGCGATCGGGCCGAGCCCGCCCCGGTAGGCGTGGCTTGTTTCGTTTTCAACGAAGACCAACAAGCGGTGCGTTGTGACCGCCTAAGCCTCTCCGGCACTGATATACTTGGAGGTTCCCTCATCACCAGGTGCTGGCCCACTGCCAGGGACCCCAAAACTCAAGCAAACAGTTCACTGCACAGCTCACAGGCCTTTGAATAGCCGTCTCTCCCGCAGGGTGAGCCAATCTGCACAGGTATTATGCAGACTTCCAGCTGGATGCAAATAATCCTGAGTGCGCGTTCCCACGTTCCGCTAGCGTCACGTTCATAACACGACGCTAGCACACAAGGGCGGGGCTTGGGCCAATCGCATATGCGTTTCCCGTGAAACGCATGCGATTGATAATCTGATCGCATGCGGTTCCCTGGAAACGCATATGCGATTGGGTCGAGCCCCGACCAACCATGCGCTAGCATCTCGTTTTGAACGCTACACTAACAGAACATGTGAACGCGCCCTCAGGGCGCGTTCACACGTGCGTTTTGACCTGCTTTTCATTGCGTTTGAAACGCATATACAACAGCTGAGGAGAGGTGATTTGCTAATTTCATCACTGTTAACGCATGCGTAACAAAACGCATCGTAAACGCGATGTTAACGCATGCGTTAACAAAGCGTTAACGCATGTGTTTTGTTAACGTCTGCGTTAACAGTGCGTCACAACGTAAACGTAAGGTAATTGGCAAATACCTCACATCAGACTGTGATATGCTTTCCAAACCACTGAAAACGCAACCAAAACGCAACGTGTGACGCGCCCTCACTAGTGGCAAAACACCCAGCTTTCCACATCCATCAAACAACATATTCATTCTATATCTAAAATCTGCTTTAGTTGAGCTAACCTGCCACACTCTTATAACGAATTGCAGAAACTAAACAGTCTCAGGTCTGCCGAAGAACCTAGGCTGTCATGGCAACTGATCGACCCCTCCGATGAGGTCACGAGAGGCGGCGATCGGATCCAAGATGGCGGCACCCATGCACCGCCAGGATTTAACTGCACCTTTGCCTGTAGCATTTGAAGGGTTAACACCCACAATCGGTGGCAGCATATTGTAGCAAACTCCCACCTTTTATGGAGAGGGCTCAGCCCGTGAGCTCTTCCCATACCCCTGCAGCTGGCATGTGATGTAATACTACGGCACACATGTTGGTAATAGGTTAAAAACCCTTTTTTGTTATAACCAGGGTATAAGAAGCAAAAAGAAAAGCAGATCCTGCCAGATGGGGCGCACACCAGTATGTCAGTGTGCTTTGTTTACAATCCTTCATCCTGTAGATGTCCTTTAACACCTTAACGCTTTCACGACCCGTGACGTGCTTTTACACGGTAAGTCTTTGCTGCATTTCAGAGCAAAGACTAAGGGTGATGCCAAACATGGTGTTTTGAACCTGTTTTTGGTCCGTCTTTAAGCAGTCCGTTAAAAAGCGCATGCGTTTTTGACAGGTTTTACCAATTATCTTAATTAAAACTGGTCAAAAAAGGATGCGTTTTCAAAATACGCATGCACTTTTTAACGCATGCTTTTTTGGACAGACTGCTTAAAAACTGACCAAAAACAGGTTCAAAACGCCATGCGTGGCATCATTCTTACCGGTAACACCTGCAATCGATGCTCGCACATTGTTGCCGGCAAACCTGTCAAAAAGACATCTTGCAGTGACGTGACGTCATCGGGGAGTGGCGATCCGTCACCATGTCTAGTTTTTACCCTTTTATTACAATGTGCTATCAGCTCTCCGGCACTTCCTAATCAGGCGCACGCACAGTTGCGTGCATGGTGCACCGAGCCCGTATCATGGTGCACCGAAGCGTGCTTGGAATATAAAGTATAAAACAGTTTAAAAAGGAATTGGCGGTTTCTGTAATTAATGAAGATATGCTCCGGCACCAGCTCACCCTTAGCTAGTGCACTATATTTGAAAAGAGCTGTGTTTGGGCTTGTTTTACAGCTTTCACTGAGCGCCCCCAAATGACATGTCTACTTGATTCTTTGGTTCGGTATGATCACGAGGATACCAATTTTGTATAGGTTTTATACATTATAGATTTTATAATGTTTTCATACTTAAAAAAAAAATTGAAACCTTCTGTACAAAAAAAAAAAATTCTTCATTTTTGCATGTTCTGGCACTAATAACTTTTTCATACAGTGCGCGGAGCTGTGGGTGGTGTCATTTTTTTGCAAATTTTGATGACGTTTTTAATGCTATCATTTTGAGGACTGGACTGCCTTCTGATCACTTTTATATTTCTCAAAATGGAAAAAAAGTGTCACTTTTGACTTTCTGCGCCATTTTCCGTTATGGGGTTAAACGCCGGGAAAAATCGTTATTATATTTTGATAGATCTGACATTTTGGGATGCGATGATACCAAACATTCTTACTGATTCTTACTGTTTATTTGCTTTGATATGTCATCTAGAGAAAGGGGGCTGATTTAAACTTTTATTACTGCTTCATATTTTTAAAAAATGTTTACAATTTTTTTTTACCATTATTTCAGATCTTCTAGGGTAATCTGATTGCTAATACTATATACTGCAATACTACTATATTGCAGTATATACCAATATTACAATGATTTCTAATAGCCTGCCATCTGCTGGCTATTAGAGATCATTGCGCATGGCAAGCCGGCGAATCTCAATGAGATATAGGCTGCCATGCCAACCGATCGCCGCCCTCCGATGACGTCACAGGGTAAAGGTAAGTTAGGTGCCACAGTCAGGTTCGAGCTGCTGTGGTCTGACCAATCTAATCTTTGTACTTTCAAAGAGGAGGTGCTAGGGCTGAAGCTGGGGGTTTGTATTATGCTAATCTTCTCTCATACTGTCTGTCAAGGGGCTAACCCATGCCCCTCTCCCTCCGTCAGTGTGGCGCCCGCGCCACTTACCTCTACCTTATCCTGTTCTGGCTCCGGCTGCTCTCCAGGGGCACGTGCACGCCGGCTTGCGAAGATTTAAAGGGCAAGTGCACCACTGATTGGCGCTGGCCATTCCAGTAAAAGATTAAAAGCCGGCATCTCCCAGCATTCCGTGACAAATCTTTGTTCTCTGTGTCTTTAAGAAAGCTTGTACCTTTGCCTAATGCCTGTTTGTTGATTTCTCGTTGTGACCCCAGTTCCGTGTTTGACTTTGATCCTGTTCCACCTGCCTTGACCTGTTGCTCTGATCACATGCTGCCCATCCTGCACCACTGATTGGCGCTGGCCATTCCAGTAAAAGAGTAAAAGCCGGCCTCTCCCAGCATTCCATGACGAATTTTTGTGCTCTGTGTCATTAAGAAAGTTTGTACCTTTGCCTAATGACTGTTTGTTGATTTCCCGTTGTGACCCGGTTCCGTGTTTGACTTTGATCCTGTTCCACCTGCCTTGACCTGTTGCTCTGATCATGTGTTGCCCATCCTGACCTCATGCCTGTCCCTGACTACGATTCTGCTTAACGTCTGTGTACTTCGCCTTGGCTGCCACCACGGACAAAGTCGCACCTGTGAAACAAATATGTGGTAACACGCAGCAGCAAGTCTTAACCGCTTTGCGGCGGGCTCTGGTGAAAACCGGGTGCCACTTAGATTCTGGTCCCAGGTGTTGGCTTACATCATCGTCCGCGGTGGTCCAGTGGGTCCACTAGCCCTGAAGCCTGACACTGTCCAATCAGTGGCAGAGACGGTATGAACAAACACAATGCAATGGAAATGCAAACACAATGCAATGGAAACGCCATGGAAATTCAATGGAAACGCAAACACAATGCAGAGGTAAACACCTAGCAAATGCGATACCAGCGCAAAGTAAAAGCAAATGCATTGAAAACACCATATAAACGCAAATGCAATGTAAATGTAATAAGGGGTACACAAATGCAACCCAAGCACCACATAAACATGACGCAAACGGAACGTAAACACAAATGCACCGCAAACTAGTAAATGCCTGCAAGGTCCTGTTACAGACAGGACCTCAAAGGCAGTGGGGCACATTTACTGACCGTTCCGTGTGCGCCCGATATCCTGCATGTGTCGCCTCCCAGCTCAAGTCCGCCGGAGTTCACCATCTTCTTCCAGTGTAAGGCTACATTCACACACATGTATGGGGATCGTATACACGGCCGACGTATATATGGCCGATATACGTCCCCCAGTACGGTGCAGCACACGTGCGCCATATGTTCCTATGGTGAGGGGCGGGTGTGAGCAGCGCTCACCTCCTCCTCTCCCCACGCGCTGCCGTGTGCCTGCCATGCTAAGGTACGGCGGGCAACGGCAGTGTGCATGTAGCCTTAGTACTTGTTCTTGCAACACAATTTGAATGTTAAAGTCGGATCGTCCAACCGATTTCTGTCGCATGAAAGCCGGCGCAGCTGCTCCAAAATCCGATCGCGTGCAACACAATCCCCTGCTAAATACCTTTTACAGCGGCGCAAATCCCAAAAATTTTGAAAATCTGACGAAAGTGCGATCCGCAGACCACATAGGTTGTATCAGCATTTATGTCCCATAGTGGGACAAGTAAAAAAAAATTAAGAAAAAAGGGTTTACATAAAAATAAACTATTAAATTAAACAAAAACATTACACATTACACTTACATATAAAAAGGTAAAATCACCATACAAACCCCACAAATGTATAATGAAACAAAATCATTATTATACCCGCACAATGAACAACAATTTTTTTATTTTTTTTAAAACCCACCGAAAATTATGTTTCTTATCTATTTTGTCCCACATAAAATGAAATAAAAAGTGAT
Source organism: Engystomops pustulosus (assembly GCA_019512145.1). Lineage (NCBI taxonomy): Eukaryota > Metazoa > Chordata > Amphibia > Anura > Leptodactylidae > Engystomops > Engystomops pustulosus. The sequence continues at coordinate 54,430,958 of CM033649.1, forward strand.
CAAAAAATATATCAATACAAAAATGGTACTGTTGTAAAGCACAACATGTAAAAAAACAAGGTGTCATCCAGCTATAGTGACCAAAAATTAAGTGTTATGCTACTTGAAAAATGTTGATACAAAAATTATAGATTTTTTCTCACATTAGGCTTTATTGTACAAAAATAGTAAAACGTGGTATTGCGGTTATCGTACTGACGCATTGAATAAATCTAACATGCTACTTTAGGTTATGTGGAGAACACAAAAAAAAAAAGTCAGAACTACTATCACAACTAGATCTAGTGGAGTAGCCTTAGCTCCCATTGCCTGGCCAGGCAAGTACAAGCCCCTGTAGCCTTTTCAATTAATTTACATATTACCAAAATAATCACTTCTACAGATTTCCTGCTGTCAGCCGTTTGGGGTAGTGAACCCCCTGTACCACCACGGATGATGACACAAGCCAACACCTGGGACTGGAATCTAAGTGGCACACGGTTTACACCAGAGCCTTGCTGCGTCGTCGTGCCACCATGTCGTTCCACAGGTGCAACCAGAACCTCTTTTACCTTGTAGACATCAGTGGAGTCACCCTCACGAGCAGGAAGAGAAGATTGCTGAGAGAAGTGGTTCAAGATGACAGGTTTCAGGAGGGAGACATGGAAGGAGTTCGGGATGGAAGTGGGAGGAAGGCAGAGTTTATACGTCACAGTATTTATGTGCTTCACCACCTCAAAAGGACCAACAAAGTGTGGAACAAGCTTGTAGCTAGGGATCTTCAGCTGGATGTATCTAGAAGATAGCCACACCTTGTTATCCTGAGAGAAGACAGGATGAGATCTAAGGTTTTTTTTTATCAGCCTGGGCCTTGGTGCAGGCAGCGGCCCAGAGGAGAAACTAACGAGTCTGTTCCCAATTTTGAGGTCCTGTACCAACTCCTCTACCACAGGGACATCCAAGGGAATGGACAAAGGAAGAAGTGGGCGAGGCATTTGTCCGTAGACAACAAAGAAAGGAGCTGCCCAGCAGACTCAGAGTCCAGGGAGTTATAGGAGAACTATAGGTGAAGTTATAGGTGAAGTCTTATTCACCCTTTCCAATAGACCATTCAACTGTGGGTGGTAAGCAGAAGAAAAGTCCAGATTCACTTGCAGCTGGTTATACAAGGATCGCCAGAACTTGGACACAAACTGAACCCCTCGATCAGACACGATGTGTTGAGGAAGTCCATGAAGCTGGAAGATGTGATGAAAAAACAGACTGGCAAGATGTGGAGCAGACAGGAGACCTGGAAGAGAAACAAAATGGGACATCTTGGAAAACTAGTCAGTCACCACCCAGATGACGGAATTGCCAGAGGAAGATGGAAGTTCCGTGACAAAGTCCATTGCCACGTGCAACCACAGGTAACTTGGTATCGGCAACGGAAGCAGCAGGCCAGCCAGTTTAAGACGAGATGGCTTTTTACTGGCACAGGAAGTATAGGAACCCATAAAATCCTGAATGTCTTTGACCAGGTCAGGACACCAGTAGTAGGGCCATGGAGCTTTGCACCCCAGGGTGCCTAGCCAGGTGCGAACAATGTCCTCAAGACAAAATTCTCTTTTGCAGGACAGGTCGGACATACGTCTCGGAAGGAAGCTGCTGAAGATCCACCGGAGCAGCAACAACCAGTTGTTCAGGAGAGATAACAACTCTCATCAGAGGCACGGGAAAAGGCATCAGGACGGAAGTGGATCAGAAGGTTGAAACAAGAAAAGAAGAGCGACCAACGGGCTTGCCTAGGGTTGAGACATTGGGCTGTCTGGAGATACAGGAGATTTTTATGATCTGCATATACACAGACCGGGTGATGAGCTCCCTCCAGAAAATATCATTACTCCTCCAGGGCAAGTTTGATGGCCAGAAGTTCTCTATATCCTATATAGTAATTCCTCTCTGCGGAGGAAAAAGTCCTAAAGATAAAGCAGCAAGTGAGAGTTTGGCCTTTAAGTCCTCTCTGGGTGAGCACCGCCCCTGCACCTATGGAGGACACATCAACCTCCAGATGAAAGGGCTTCTTCGTATCAGGTCTATTGAGAACTGGAGCCAAGGCAAAAGCGGATTTCAACCTTGAGAAGGCTTCTCAGCTGCCGAAGACCAGAGGCGGAGAATGGCACCCTTCTTAGTAAACGCCATGATGGGAGACAAGTGGAGAAATGCGGGATAAACTGCCGGTAATAGTTTGCAAAGCCCAGGAACCTCTGTATGGCCCGTAGACCTTCCAGACGTGGCCACTGTAGAACTGCAAACAGTTTTGGCAGAATCCATCTGGAGACCTTTGACCGAGATATATAGCCGAGAAAAGGAAAGCTCAGTTGGTGTAACTGACAATTGCCATGTAGATGACCAAGAACTTGCTGTAAGTGGGAATGGTGGGACTTGAGGTCCGGGGAGAACACCAAAATGTCGTCTAAGTAGACTACGACACACGTATACATCAAATCCCTGAATATGTCATTGATGAATTCTTGAAAGACAGCTAGCGCATTACAAAGTCCGAATGGCATCACCAGCTACTCGAAATGTCAATCACGAGTGTTAAGAGCTGTCTTCCATTCATCACCCTTGTGGATCCGGATTAGCTTGTAGGCCCCACGAAGTTCCAGCTTGGAGAAGACCTTGGATTAGCGCATGCGGTCAAAGAGTTCCGTGATCAAAGGCAATGGATAGTGGTTTTTAACCGTGACCTTGTTAAGACCGTGATAGTTAATGCAAGGACGGAGTGAGCCAGCCTTCTTGGACATGAAAAAGAAGCCTGCACCAGCCGGAGAGGAGGACTTGCGTATAAATTCTCTCTGCAGTTTCTCTTGAATGTACTCAACCTCCAGATGAAAGGGCTTCTACGTATCAGGCCTATTGAGAACTGGAGCCAAGGCAAAAGCTGGGGGCAAAAGCGGCTTTTGGAAGGTAGGAGCCATGCAAGGAGGGTGTCAAACCCGGTCTTGTGAATGCTGGAGACATAACTCCTCAGCGCACTCCTTAAACCGATCGTCAATCTGAGTGGCAAGAGTGATGAGTAGATGATAGGTCACGTGTAGCCAACGCGTCTTTGACTTGACCCGAAAGTCCTTTTCTAAAGGTCGCAGTCAGGGCTGCTTCGTTCCAGGGGAGCTCAGGGGCCAGGGTGGGGAACTGAACAGCATAGTCACCTACGGAGTCCCCTTGACGCAGGTTCAGCAGTGCAGTCTCAGCTGAGGAAGCTCATGCAGGTTCTTCAAAGACAGCCTGGAATTCCGCAAGGATATAAGGGGCTGTGACTAGATCGCCTCTGTCCCATAGAGGGGTATCTCAGGCCAGGGCCTTCCCAGAGAGGAGGGTGATGATGAATGCCACCTTGGATTGTTCAGTGACAAACTGAGACAGCAGTTCAATGTGCAGGGAGCACTGTGTTATATAGCCTCTGCACAACTTGGGGTCCCCATCATACTTGGTAGGCATACAAAATCTCAGCCTTGTTTCAGCGGCAGGTAGACAAGCAGGGGTAGCAGGAGAGGTAGCAGGAATCTGTCTCAGTTGCTGAGTGACAATCAACTGCTGCAACATGGCAGTAACTTCTCCAAGCTGTTCTCCTTGTGAAGCAATCTGCTGGGACTGCTGGACCGCAACGGTGGTAAGATCAGCCAGTTTCGGAAGCAGAACCTTGGTGGGCTCCATGGCCGGATCTTACTGGGGTACTGGGGCTTCTGGGGTAGTGAACACCCTGGACCACCGTGGACGATGACATAAGCCGAGACCTGTGACAGGAATCTAAGTGGCATCCGGTTTTCACCAGAGCCCACCGCAAAGCGGGTTGATCTTGCTGCGGCTAGGTCGTTCCACAGGCGCGACTTATCTGTGGTGGCAGCCAAGGTCGGGGTACAGAATCGGCAGGCAATCTTATGGTCGGGGCAGGCAGGTGGTCAAGGCAGGCGGCAACGGTTCTAGGTCTGGGACGGAGCAGGAGGTCAGGGCCGGCATCGAAGGAACGAAGTCGAGGACAGGTCGACAGGTCACAACGGGAGGTCAGACTACAGGTATCACTTACAGGAAGCTTTCTCTGAGGCTTATAGGACAAAGATCCCGCGGGGAATGCTGGAAAAAGCCAGCTTTTCAGGAATCCCGGAAGTGTCCAGAACCAATCAAGGGAGTGCTGGCCCTTTAAATTTGTGAGTGGCAGCACGCATGTTCCCTAGGGAAAGGGGACACGCACACTGAGGCATGGGTTGCAGGAGCACCCATGAAACCTGCCTTTGCTCCGGAGACCAGCATTCCTGCGCTGGGGCCCGCTACCACCGGGTGTCCCCAGCCGGCTGCTGTGCTTGCTGCACCTCTAGCAGAGGCGGTTTCCCAGAGGGATCGTCGAAAGAATAATTTCCTGATGGGCTGAAGCCCACCACCAGGTATTCTGTTCATTGTAAATATTATTCTGATTTTGCTTTCTCTCCGTTGGGTTGAGCCCACATATACCTGCTATATAAAGTCAAGAGACTATCCTTGAACTTTCCCCTGTTGTGCTAGAAAGCTCATTTCTTAATTTGGGAAAAATAACTATTATGATTACTATTGAATGCTACTATGAATTTTTATGCCTTTCCTTTCAGGTCAAAAGGGCACTTAACTGAATATTATTGATTGTTATCAATATCATGCCTTTTCTTTTATAGGAAATGGACATTACTATTGTTGATACTAAATGTTATGTAACCATTTCGCCTTGTAGGCCAATGCAATGTTTATAAATATAGTAACAAGTACTATATCCTGAATGCTTAACCCTTTGATATGCTTTGGAGCTTTGTCAAGACTGTGTCGGACGTGAGCTCAGTACTTGTATGGTCTTTAGGGGACCCGGGGTGTCTAAGCTGTGATACCTAAACGTCATACACTAGGGTAAGACAGCAGGTATAATATACTATGTGCCATATGTCTATGATTATGCCACCTAGGTGATGTGTCCTCTGACAAATATCAGGCCTTGGTGCAAGGATTACAGGACATGATACCACACCTAAGAAAATAGTTGATTTAAGGGCGATAGCTACCAGCTGCATTGTGTCATATGTAATGTACTTAGTCCAACACCAACCCCGCTTCCAATAGCCAGAACCATGAACGGTTTGTCTCCCCTACACTGAATATAGCCCTAGCACTTTAGTTTTCCTACCTCTAGGCTGTAGGATGCGTGGAGGCTGTGTACTGCTATCCAGCCCTAGCCTATCTCCCTATCTGTTCCATAGCCATGCCGCGTTCTGCTCGTTCAATTACCAAGGGGGTATGCAACAACCCTGCCGATGCATAGGGTAAGTTGTTGTTTTTGCGAATGGCACCCACTCCAGGAGCTGCCTAGGGAGACTGAACACATAGGGGCACATTTACTAAGGGTCCGCAGCCGCGAATCCGTCGGGTTTTTCCCGAATATTTCCGCTTTGTGCTGTATTTCACGGGATTGTGGTGCACGCGATCGATTTTTGGCGCAATCGCGCCGACTTTCGCGCGACAGAAATCGGGGGCGTGGCCACCGGACAACCCGAAGGATTCGGAAAAACCGCAGAATTTAAAAAGCCATTTGTGTCGCAAGATCAAGCACTCACATACATCAGAAAAAAGCAGGTGAACTCCAGCGGACCTCGGCGCAGCAGCGACACCTGGTGAATATCGGCGCACGGACCTTAGTGAATCCCGGCAGAACCCGAATCAGCGTCGGAGAACCCGCCGCTGGATCGCGACTGGACCGGGTAAGTAAATGTGCCCCTTAGTCTGTGGGTTTAGTCAGAATTTGAGAAACAAGTTCAGTGTGCAGCTCCTGCAGAGCTGCCATCCAGAAACACTACCAGGAAGCAGAGATGCCTCAGGCCAGCTGCCCCAGAGCAGAGGTCATCTGTCCGGACTCGGCTCCATCAGTCCAGTCTGAAATTACTACCAGGCTGTGGGCCACCCTTCCTGCGGACCATCTATCTCTTACCAGCTTGTTGATGATAGGCCGTTGCCTGCTATTCAAGTTCCAAAAAGAACCGTGAGTTGCTTTGCACAACGTGCCTTCATGTGATCCCTGGATCAGGCTGCTTCACCATCACAGGCTCCCCATCCACCATCACCCAGGGATTCCCATATACACCTCAGGGGTTGCCCCAGGGAGAAACCTCCTTCATCAGCCTCTACTTCAACTTCAGCCTCTACTATACCAAGCACCGTGACCACCGCGTGCCCAAGGCAGCATAAGGCAGCCACTTCAGTATTCTGGGCCCCTGCTGTCTACAACCACCGAAGAAAGTTCAGGCCCTGGTGGGGGATGTTACACCAGTGTGTTACTGTTCGGTCTATACACAGACCTCAGTGGGGTTGAGTTTTCAGCCACCTTTATTGTCCGGTGGTCTGAATCAGCATGCACATTTTATGGTTTTGTGCTTTTTTAAGTGTTTTTAAAGCATACCAATAAAATATATGGATTTTATTTAGAGCATATCATTGTTGGCCTGGAGCCTGGAGCCATAGGGGCTTTGCCTGCCAGTATGGGTGCTGGGGGGCAACCAGGTCTTGGTCCCTGCCGGCGCTGTGCTGCAGCGGTGGTGGACGCCATGTGATGCCGCACCCTCCAAAAAGAGGTCACCTTGAAGTGGTTAGTGGGCTTGTACAATTTGATCAAAATGTAACTAAGAACCTCAAGTTCGTTATATAATTAGCCTAGCGGCAGTGGTTCATTGTATGATGTGTGGATGTGCGGTCCAGTTCTTTTTCTCTCCTCATGTTGGTTCTATATAAATAAAGGAATTATTATTATATAACACCAGACTTTAGCAGTTTTTGTTCTTTACGTGTACACTGGTGTTAGTCCTTGTCCATTGGGCCCACATTTCAGACACAGACACAGTTTTGATATACACTCGCCACTTTATTAGGTACACCTGTCCAACTGCTCGTTAACAATTAATTTCTAATCAGCCAATCACATGGCGGCAACTCAGTGCATTTAGGCATGTAGACATGGTCAAGACAATCTCCTGCAGTTCAAACCGAGCATCAGTATGGGGAAGAAAGGTGATTTGAGTGCCTTTGAACGTGGCATGGTTGTTGGTGCCAGAAGGGCTGGTCTGAGTATTTCACAAACTGCTGATCTACTGGGATTTTCATGCACAACCATCTCTAGGATTTACAGAGAATGGTCTGAAAAAGAAAAAACATCCAGTGAGTGGCAGTTCTGTGGGCGGAAATGCCTTGTTGATGCCAGACGAAGAATTGAGGTAGTTCTGAAGGCAAAAGGGGGTCCAACCCGTTACTAGCATGGTGTACCTAATAAAGTGGCCGGTGAGTGTACAAATCACTCCGGTGTAATCATACAAGTTCCTTGTAGTTCCCTGATAACACCTTCTTCACTATCCTTATTACTTGTTCAGACTTAGTGAAATGAGAACCGCAATACGGTCACCTGTTTTGACAATGCATAATGCATCATGAATATTGGAGCACATTTCCTTACCTGCTCAGGTCCGAGAGAGTTCACCATCTTTTTAGTGGTGCATCTAAGTGCTAGGGCTTGTGACACCATTTGAAAGTCCGAATCAGTCAGACTATCCGATGGCACGCCCCCTAATTTGTGTCGCATGGATGCCAGCGCAACTGCGCCAGAAAAGGGTTGCGTGCGACACAATCGCAACGCACCCGCTACTTAAATACCTGTGCAATTCATTTTACCTTTGAAGAAAGGGTACAGTCACAAAAAAGTGCGGCGCAGAGCCTTAGTAAATGTGTCCCATTGTGTCACAAGCTCTGAGGTGCCATGATTAGCTGCCTTTAACGTGTCCCTGATCTCGGGTTACATGTATAGTAATGCTACCGTTAAAAGATGTAACTTCTCTTTCTACAAGCTGGGAATTCCGTTCTCCAGCTTTAACATTGCAGGAGTGTCGTGATTGGCTGCTGTCAAACGAGCCTCTAAATTGGATATTCCTTCCATTGGTGCTTGCCCAGCGGTACCGCCTCTGATTGGTGTTACATACTCTTAATAAGCTGCGCGTGCACATTCCACTAGCGTCAGTAGCATGTATGAGGCTGTAGAAGTATTCACTGTGTGCCTGCACACTTGAATATCCTATTGTAGATTACATTTATACCTCTGATGATACATTGTCCATACTGGAAAATGTAGATACGCGCCAGGCGGATGCTATATAGCAGTGGTGGCGAACCTCTCTCTATGGGCACCTTCACCATCACACCAGCGCAGAATTCGCCAGACAGGACTCAAGGCCTCTTGCAGTCCCAGCAGCCCAGGACCCTTGAAGGAAGCTACACTGATAATGCAAACTTCCTTCCTTCCTTCTACTCTATTGGTGTCCTCATGTGCCTTTTTAATTTAAACCTGTGAAAGAGCAGGGAGTAATAAGTTACTGCTTAAATTGTTGCATTTGGCACTTTGCGAAAAATACGTGACTTTTGGTTGTAGTTTCGGCACTCGGTGTCTAATAGGTTTGCCGTCACTGCTATATAGGATATAATGGATAGGGGGCTACCAATGTAGCCAGTACCTAATGTTTGTATATCTTGGCTTACAGCAAATCAACCACGTAAAAAACCCAGAAATACTCACCCCCGCTCCTCTTTATCTTGATCCCGATGTTGTCTTTGGCTAAGCTTGACATGCCAAGATCACAAACTTATAATTAGCTTCACAGACTGTGGGGGCAAGATGTCTGGCACTGTGGGCTGCTAATTTTGCACGCCCTCACCACTTTCCTCTTCCATGCTGCGAGCATAAGAGAGCAAGGTGACGTCACACGAAAGGCGTGCATAGTTAGCAGCCCGAAGCGCCAGACATCTTGTCGTGTGCTCCATGCTGCTAATTATGTTTGTTTTCTAAGTGATCCCAGCATGTCAAAATTAGCAAGGCACAGCCATGATGAAGAGTTTTTTTACTTCTATGGGCACCTTCACCATCACACCAGCGCAGAATTCGCCAGACAGGACTCAAGGCCTCTTGCAGTCCCAGCAGCCCAGGACCCTTGAAGGAAGCTACACTGATAATCCAAACTTCCTTCCTTCCTTCTACTCTATTGGTGTCCTCATGTGCCTTTTTAATTTAAACCTGTGAAAGAGCAGGGAGTAATAAGTTACTGCTTTAATTGTTGCATTTGGCACTTTGCGAAAAATACGTGACTTTTGGTTGTAGTTTCGGCACTCGGTGTCTAATAGGTTTGCCGTCACTGCTATATAGGATATAATGGATAGGGGGCTACCAATGTAGCCAGTACCTAATGTTTGTATATCTTGGCTTACAGCAAATCAACCACGTAAAAAACCCAGAAATACTCACCCCCGCTCCTCTTTATCTTGATCCCGATGTTGTCTTTGGCTAAGCTTGACATGCCAAGATCACCTAAAAACAAACTTATAATTAGCAGCACAGACTGTGGGGGCAAGATGTCTGACACTGTGGGCTGCTAATTTTGCACGCCCTCACCACTTTCCTCTTCCATGCTGCGAGCATAAGAGAGCAAGGTGACGTCACACGAAAGGCGTGCATAGTTAGCAGCCCGAAGCGCCAGACATCTTGTCGTGTGCTCCATGCTGCTAATTATGTTTGTTTTCTAAGTGATCCCAGCATGTCAAAATTAGCAAGGCACAGCCATGATGAAGAGTTTTTTTACTTGAAACGCAGAGCTGTTTGTGGATACCACTATGTGCTGATCGATTTTATATGATGATTTAATAAAGAAGCAAGAATTTTTCATATAAAAAGTGCTGAATCTTTTTCATTAGCGACGCACAGCGCCAGTGTCAAGATTAGGGCTTCCACACCAAGCACGATTTTTTAACCCCTTAACGCCAAAGCCACTTTCCACCTTCCTGACACGGCCCATTTTTTTCCAATCTTCCCTGTGTTATGTTTCGCATTCATTTAGGAGTAAATCAGGTATTTGGTTAAAATTTGGAAAAATTCTTGATTTTCGAAATTCTAAATATTCTACTTTTTAACAGCAAAAACAGTTAATAACTAACATTCACCATCTGCATTCATCTACACTATGTGGACATGTTTTCTTATGCATGCTCTCATTTTTGTAGGATGTTATGGGGCTTTGAACTTTAGGTGCAATTTTTCACATTTTTATTTAAAAAAAAAACGCTAAATCCTGCTATTGAGGGACCTGGTGAGGTTTCAAGTACATTTGAGAGGCCTAAATAAAAGTAAAACCCCATAAATTACCCCATTATAGAAACTACACCCCTCAACGTACGTAAAACAACCTTTATGAAGTTTTTAACCCTTTAATTGCTTTACAGGGGTTAAAACAAAATCGGATGCAATTTTGAAATTTGAAATTTTTTTTTATAAATGTGTTTTTCATAAAATGTACACATTCTCAGTGGATAAAATACCAAAACGGTCCACAAAATTTGATATCTAATCTCTCCCAAATATAACAATAACTTATATGTGGTGGTAAACTGCTGTATGGGCACACGCCAGGGCATTGAAGGAAGGTGCGCCATTCAGAGCAGATTATGCATTATCAAATTTTATTGGCTATATAAGGGCTTATTTTTTGTGACATGAGATGCACTTTACAAATACTTTATTTTAGTGGGTCTGTAACTTATTGATGAGATTTTATTAACTCTTGAATGTATGGAGGAAAAGAAAATCGTCAATTTTGGTTTTCTTTCTTTTTGTATTTTTTGAGGGTCGTACACTGAAAATACTATATTATCTTTACTCTATAGATCAATATAATTATGGTGATACATTTATATAGTTTTTTTTTATATATTTTTACAATTTTACTGGAAAAAAACTAATCTAAAGAAAATCTTGTTTGTTGTATCGTTGTTTTCTGAGATACAACTTTAATATTTTTTGGTTGACAGAGCTCGTTTAGGGCTTATTTTTTTTGTGTTGAGTTGTCCTTTTCAGTGGTACCATTTTTACGCACATTATTCCGTTGTGCCGCTGTGCCCTGGCATCCGGTCCCAGGTGTCGGCTAGTACCATATACCACGGTGGTCCAGGGGGTCCACTGACCCCGAACCTTGAAACTATATATACATGACACATTCTCACAAACAAATACAGTTGCACATCTCTCTAGATGACAGTGGTATGGATCCACAGCTTTCAGCTACTTTTGCTGGATTTCGTGCACTGCCCCTTTCTACCCAACAGCTGCATGGCTGGTGTCAAATAACACAGCCAGGGTACTAACGATAGTGAAGAGGAACACTTCCTCCATTAAGTGTCCATCACTGCCGGTAACAGCATGGGACCCGAGCAGGCAGCTCCAGAGACCACCAGGGGCTGGGAGACGGGGCCTCTGTTTTGAGCAGAGGGAAAAGCTTCCTGCACAGCAGTCGGAGAGCCAGACAGGGGGACCTGTGACTGCCACAGCTCATCTGCGTGTAAGCTGTGCACTGCACATTCTTCCTGTGGGGGTGCAGCACATGGAGGAGCCATGGACCCTTCTCAACCAGTGGGTCCAGTCGCAGTCACACCCTCTGTTTGACAGAGTAAAGAAGTTTCTTAATTCCATTCCTGCTTTGATATCTGTATTTTTCTTTTCTTATTTCCTGACTTCGGCCTGTTTTCCTTTCTTCTCTCCTCTCTATTGAATTGGTACTACACTGGCCTAACTATTGTGACATGGCTCTGATAACTATTCTAAACTGTTTTTGTTTTGTCTGTTGTTGATGCCTAGTTAATGGCCAACATTTAGAGCAGATTGTGTAAGGGGAAAGGGCTTGTTTGAGAGGTTTAGTCTTAGGGTTCACCGATTCTGGTATCTGGTTCATCAGCATCACATTCAGTGAATAAATATTTAGTACTGATTAGAAAATACACAAGAGCATATGTGAAATAGCCAAAAAGAGCAATCTTTATTAACAAATGAAAAAATATATACAAAAAAGACACACAGGTCAGACACAAATGATTAAAATCATCTAAAAATGGAGGGAGATACAGCTCAGCTGTACCCCTCACACAAGTATGGACAAAGAGGGGACAGTGGCACCTGATAATGCCAACAAACTGTCACCCCAAAGCGACCCTGCTCAAGGCACTGTCAGGAACCCATGCAAGTGCAATAAATAATGTGAATACCACACAAAAAGCAGCTGGTGAATAGGGGCTGTTCTGGGCACTCAGATAACAAGCAACCTGTGAGGCTAAATAGAGCGTGCAACAAGCGGGCACATAATAACAGCCTGTTTATGAATATCCAGAAACAATCTGCACCCCTAACATGCATAAGAGATGAAACTCCGCTAAAGCACCCAAGCAGAGGGAGCGGATCACTCCTAACAATAAATTCGCTGCTGTAAAAATGATAGTAGTTACCATCTGGTCCGGACAGTGCAGGGAGAGACAGGGTCGGAAAAAGACGCCCCACGCGTATCGCCGCGGATTGCGGCTTCCTCAGGGGTGCCCGACAAGTGTGGTGTATGCCTATAAATACCTCTGTTAACCAATGTACGCTGGCCTCCAGCTGTGTGACACTGAGAATCGAAGATGGCGGCACCCATGCATGTGACCGGAAGCGGTGAAACGTCACTTCCGGGATGGCCGCGAAGAGGGAAAAGCGGGTGAGCGCATGCATGCTGTTAGCTAATATCCATGGAACCACCACTAACTGCTGCCAAACATGTTTAGGCAACTGAGATTCTGTCTCAGTATGCAAATTGCTAAATAAAGTGCTGATAGTGCTCCTGTATACGGAAGTGGCTAGTGGGTGGATAAATGACAAATGCGTTATGCAAATATCGTCTGAGAGACCACGGTGTACAACGCATGAAACGATGAACTGATTAATAATAATAAAAAGTATGATTAATTCATGTGTATGAAAATAATGTATCTAAGATTAATTATACAGTGCAAAGTAAAATGTGCATACAAGTGAAAAACTACATGTAAATTGTGAAATACTTAAGAAAGAGTAATAGATGGCCGCCGTGCTGGGGGGGGAGGTGGGTCCGGCGGGGGTGCCCCAACGGGTGACCGTCACCACGTGAATGCGTGAGGTGGACCGAAGGGGCAGTCCAGCTGGGCCATTCACCCCTGCACCACAGCCCGGGCAGTAAGGTCAGAATGAAGCCAAAGCTTTATAAAGTACATATATGTTAAGCAAAAGCACTTAATCCACCAGTTCATGAATAAAAATGTGAAATAGCACAACCCACGCTCACAACCACACAACCGTGGGCCCATGTCCAATCATACACACATGCACACTGCCGCGGCAGAACAAAACATAGAGCAGTGATGGCGAACCTTTAAGAGACCGAGTGCCCAAACTGCAAACAAAACTACCATGGGCCACAGGCTGTATAAAAATTTTGGACATCCCCCCGCCCCCCCCGAAATCTTATTTTTTGTGAACAGTTGGGATTCTTGGGTAGTAGTGGGGTTTAGGAGGTCCTGAAAAGTCCCTGTATAGATGTGTGTTGAGAGCCAGTACATATTTATGTGGACTTCAGGGCTAGAAATCTCTCACTTTATTATCTACTATCAAACTTGGTGGGTGGTTTGGGTGGCCATCAGCCCCCCAATAGCATAACTTCATATAGGTAGTATAAGTGGGCACTTTGGCTTCGGAGGTGCCCGAAAACTACCATGGGCCACAGGCTGTATAAAAATTTTGGACATCCCCCTGCCCCCCCCGAAATCTTATTTTTTGTGAACAGTTGGGATTCTTGGGTAGTAGTGGGGTTTAGGAGGTCCTGAAAAGTCCCTGTATAGATGTGTGTTGAGAGCCAGTACATATTTATGTGGACTTCAGGGCTAGAAATCTCTCACTTTATTATCTACTATCAAACTTGGTGGGTGGTTTGGGTGGCCATCAGCCCCCCAATAGCATAACTTCATATAGGTAGTATAAGTGGGCACTTTGGCTTCGGAGGTGCCCGTCCATACCAGGTCCAATATGAAGATCCGCCATAAGTCTATACTCTCCTTCCGGCTTATTCTCCCCGGCCTCACGGCTCCATCTTCTCCTTCCGGCCCAGACGTGTATGCGCCATGCATGCCCTTACACTAATGAAGACGGAGCCGGGGAGAAGAACCTGAAAGGTGAGTATAGACTTTTTTTTCATTAAAGCTGGCATCTGGGGTGGACATTACTGTAAAGGGGGGCTCTGCCTAGTCTTATACTCCAGTCAATAACTTTTCCCAGTTTTTTGTGTGGTAAAATTAGGAGTAAAATATACAGTATGAGGGGGAGTTCAGCTGCAGAACACAGAGGCTGGGCCAGAGGCAGCATTCACATCTCCTACACTCTCTGGTAGATCTGGTCTGGGCAGTGGTCAGGGGGAGGGTTTCATGCAGCTATTAAATGTGATTGGCTTTCCTTTATAGATAGGTTATAAGAGCATGTGTAAAGTTCACAATGAAATAACTTTAACTGGTTAGCGACCGCCCGCCGTGTATTCACGGCGGCGGCTGCGTCCCACTGCATGGAGAGGACTCACGGGCTGAGCTCTCTCCATAGCCGGTAAGTATTTGCTGCATATTGCAGTAGAATTCCCTAGTGGAGCATCTATGGCTTTAAGTCTCCACACGCCTTTAAGGTGGCCTTAATTGGCATTGTCTCCTTAAGGAGAACACCTACTGTCTGACCCTAGTCAATAGCTTCTCACATAGCCAAATCAGTTCCCTATGCTGTACTGAGGAGACCCAATCAGGTCGAAACAGTGCTGTCTACAGTTGGGAGTCTGTCCCTTATGGAATAGATATACTGGTTTGGCTTAATCCCACATCATATTTTTAGACTTCTTGTAAGTCATTCTTGATGCCTTTCAAGGTAGCAAAAGGAGGTATTGTTTTCCATTTAACACCTTCCATTTAACACCTTGCATATTGCAGCAAAGACTTAGCAGTAACACCCAGCGATCGGTGCTAGCACCGATCGCAGGTGTTATAACAGCGATCGCTGCCAGCAAAGCTGCCGGCAGCCTCAAAAAGACGGCATCGGGGAGCGGCTATTCGTCTCCATGGTAGCCTCGGGTCTTTCAATATGTTTAACCCCATAATGGAAAATAGCGCCCAAAGTCGAAAATGGCACTTTTTTGCCATTTTGAAAAATATATAAAATATCTATAAAAAGTGATCAAAAGGTCGTACAGTCCTAAAAATGATATCATTGAAAATATTATCAAATGTCGCAAAGAATGACACCACCCACAGCTCCGTACAGCAAAGTATAAAACGTTATTAGCGCCAGAAGATGGCAAAATAAATAAAAACTATTTCTACAGGAGGTTTTAATTTTTGTAAATGTATGAAAACAATATAAAACCTATACACATTTGGTATTCCCATAATTGTACCAACCCAAAGAATAAATTATATTGTCATTTGGGCGCTCCGTGAAATGCCGTAAATCCAAGCCCTCCGCTTTTGTCTTCTTCTGGCCTTCTTTGGATCCTCTGACTTCGCTCTTCTTCCTCTATCTTCCGTTTGATGACATGGCGCATTATCCTGCTGAAAGTAGCCATCAGATGTTGGGTACATTGTGGTCATAAAGGGATGGACATGGTCAGCAACAATACTCAGGTAGGCTGTGGCGTTGCAACGATGCTCAATTGGTACCAAGGGGCCCAAAGAGTGCCAAGAAAATATTCCCCACACCATGACACCACCACCACCAGCCTGAACCGTTGATACAAGGCAGGATGGATCCATGCTTTCATGTTGTTGACGCCAAATTCTGACCCTACCATCCGAATGTCGCAGCAGAAATCGAGACTCATCAGACCAGGCAACGTTTTTCCAATCTTCTACTGTCCAATTTCGATGAGCTTGTGCAAATTGTAGCCTCAGTTTCCTGTTCTTAGCTGAAAGGAGTGGCACCCGGTGTGGTCTTCTGCTGCTGTAGCCCATCTGCCTCAAAATTCGACGTACTGTGCATTCAGAGATGCTCTTCTGCCTACCTTGGTTGTAACAGGTGGCGATTTGAGTCACTGTTGCCTTTCTATCAGCTCGAACCAGTCTGCCCATTCTCCTCTGACCTCTGGCATCAACAAGGCATTTCCGCCCACAGAACTGCCGCTCACTGGATGTTTTTTCTTTTTTATACACATTTGGTATTCCCATAATTGTACCAACCCAAAGAATAAATAAGACTTGTCATTTGGGCGCTCCGTGAAAGCCGTAATATCCAAGCCCACAAGAAAATGGTGCAAATACGTTTTTCCACCATTTTCACTGCCTTTGGAATGTTTTTACACGGCATGAAATATTCAATACCATCACTATGAAGTGCAATTTGTTACGCAAAAAACAAGCCATCACACAGCTCTAAAATAAAAAAGTTATACATTTTTGAAGGTGGGGATTGAAAATGGAAATGAAAAAACAGGAAAGGGCCCGGTCCTTAACCAGTTAAATTAATAAACAGTAAACGATTAAGAATATGGAGGATACAGAGTAGCACTTAAGTCCTAACATCCAGCCACTTGTTGTTTCGGCACTGGGAGTGCCCTAGTCGTGTGAACAGCTCAGGGCCCATGGGACAGTTAATCTGCCACTAGGGCCGCCTATACACCTTTGTCCCTGCCACCCAACCACCTATATTATGAGTAAATATATGCAGGAGTAGAGTAGTACTTTGCACAGCCCAGAAATGTAAGTAGTTAAGATCGTACACCTTCACCGGGCCACTTAGTAGTCTTGGTACCCCCTCCGATACACGAACCAACCCGGGGAGTTGGAACACACCCACTCTGCTCGCCTTGCAGAACCCTGCCTCAATCTTCGGGCCGATAGAGTACAAAACACTAGGTGCTGGAACGCATTCCTCTGAGAGAGCATTTGGTCATATCTTGAAATGACGGACACACAGAGCTCGCCCGCAGATTGCTCGACTGCCACAGATCCATGATAGCGACATTCTCCCGTTCGACCATCATCCCAAAGATGCTCTCTTGGATTGAGATCTGGGACTGTGGAGCCATTTGAGGAGTACAGGTGAACTCATTGTCATGTTCAAGAAACCATTATGAGATCGATTCCAGTCTTTATGAATGGCGATTTAGTCTGCTGAAAGGGAGCTCATCAGATGTTGGTACATTGTGCGTATAAAGGGATGGACATCGAGTCCAGCAACAATACTCAGGTTAGGTGTGGCGTTGCACTTGCTCTGCAACGATTGCTCAGCAACCTTGGTACCAAGGGGCCCAAAGAGTGCACGGAAGTAAAATATTTCCACAAACCATGACACCACCACCACCAGCTGAACCGGTCTGATACAAGGCAGGATGATCCATGCTTTCATGTTGTTGACGCCAAATTCTGACCCTACCTTCCGAATGTTGCAGCAGAAATCGAGACTCATCAGACGAGGCAACGTTTTTCCAATCTTCTACTGTCCAATTTCAATGAGCTTGTGCAAATTGTAGCCTCAGTTTCCTGTTCTTAGCTGAAAGGAGTGGCACCCGGTGTGGTCTTCTGCTGCTGTAGCCCATCTGCCTCAAAATTCGACGTACTGTGCGTTCAGAGATGCTCTTCTGCCTACCTTGGTTGTAACGGGTGGCGATTTGAGTCACTGTTGCCTTTCTATCAGCTCGAACCAGTCTGCCCATTCTCCTCTGACCTCTGGCATCAACAAGGCATTTCAAATCATCTTTCTTCCCCATACTAATGCTCGGTTTGAATTGCAGGAGATTGTCTTGACCATGTCTACATGCCTAAATGCACTGAGTTGCCGCCATGTGATTGGCTGATTAGAAATTAAGTGTTAACGAGCAGTTGGACAGGTGTACCTAATAAAGTGGCCGGTGAGTGTAGATCCATAATATAGTAGTAATACTAAGGATAGTAGTAATTTCCATAACTGTAGGATGTGAGTATTAATACCATGCACAGCCCATAAATATAGGATATTCATATTGCAGAGTATTGCCTGTATATGGAGGTTAGGTTTAGCAGTAGTACCACAAATGCAGAGTAAGTAGTAGTACCAAGCAATGCCCACATATCCCAGTGTATTTATTGCCTGGGGACAATGGGGCTCATTTACTAAGGGTCCGAATGCTGCACTTTCGTCGGGTTTCCCGATTATTCCCGAATTGGCCCAGGATTTTGGTGCATGCGATCGGATTGTGTCGCATCGGCCCCAGCTTTCATGTGACAGAAATTGGGGGGCGTGGCCGACAGACAACCCGACGGATTTGGAAAAAACGCAGAATTTAAAAATAGAATTGTGTCGCAAGATCAAGCACTTACATGCATTGGGAAGAAGAAAGTGAACTCTGGCGGACCTCGGCGCAGCAGCGACACCTGCTGGATATCGTGCGCACAACCTTAGTGAATCCCGGCAGACCCGAATCAGCGTCGGACAACGCGCCGCTACCTTTATAGGTAGATTTGTGGTGGTAGGTTCCCTTTAAGGTTTTAGTTATTTCTTGCCATATACAGGCAGTCCCCGTTACGTACAAGATAAGTTCTGTTGGTTTGTTCTTAAGTTGAATTTGTATGTAAGTTGGAACTGTATACTTTATAATTGTAACCCTAGCCAGAATTATTTTGGTCTCTGTTACAATTGGATTTTAAAAATATGTGGTTATCCAGATAACATCTGCGTTTCCTGATCGCAAGCGTTTCATTGTAATGTGCATTGTACACGTGATGGGGAGACTCCTCCCCAAAATGTGTTCCTAAATGTAATTCAAATGCAGTGTTTGAACGTATCATAATGTGAACCATCAGGAACCTAAATGTTGCCAATAACCCAGTAAGTAAACAAATAAGCTAAATATACCCAACCCAACTAACCCTAAGCTACTGATTCCCTAACATATACTGTGCACTCCATAATTCAAGGGGTTTGAGGGTGTAAGAACAAGAAAGCAGTTGTACTTACCCCCCTCTGGCGCTCCAGTCAAGTGCTGTGCCTCCTATTACCAGCGATGTGTATGTATAGAGGTACAGCCAAGGCCGGATCAAGGTTGGTGGGGGCCCCTGGGCGCAAAATATGGTGGGGGCCCCCATCGAATGTAGTCCAGACAAGGAACAGCAATCGCTACATACCACTCCCCAGCAACCGTTGTATCCAGCTCCCCCAGCAATCACTATATACAGCTCCCCAGCAATCACTATATACAGCTCCCCCAGCAATCACTGTATACAGCTCCCCCAGCAATCACTGTATACAGCTCCCCCAGCAATCACTGTATGTAGCTTCCCCAGTAATCACTATATACAGCTCCCCCAGTAATCACTATATACAGCTCCCCAATAATCACTATATACAGGCAGTATGCAAATTACATTGTAGCCTTTGATTGTTGCCAGTCATATTAACAAGAAAAGCAGACGGGAAGACTGGCAGAGAACACAGAGGCGTTGGAAGAATCTTGATGCACAATGAAAGCTGAGCTGAATCAATGGTGCCATGCGCACTGACAGTTTGTCTTAGATTTCTGATAAATCGGAAAAAAAAGTGTTTATTTACGGACCTTGGGGATTTGGTTTAATTTACTGTACTTTAGCCTAGGCCCAATACCCCTCTGTCCAGTTACAAAGTTGTGTGCACTTATGCCTTATGGTGTTTATTCTGGGTTTAGGAAAACCACAGATTTTTAAAATCCCAATTGGTCACAAAAACATTCGGCTCGGGTTACCATTATCCGGCACCGTTCCAACTCCATACAAATTGCAACAAGAACAAAAACAAAAAAAAGGGAGGTCCGTATAACCAGGGACTGCGGTCTTGGCACGAAATATACTAACCCCTACAGGGAACTACCACAAAAAAGCGACAGAGAAAAGGTTAGATGGGGTGGTATGGATCATGAGTCCGTCCGATCGCCCTTTAAGAGGCGTAATCCTCAGTCCCACAACAATTTTTGTGCTTAACTTATTAGATCATATTTTCAAGACTTTACGATGCTTGGACTGGTTTTGTGGGAGAGACGAATTGGGTTAAAAGAGGTGGTCTCACACCCTGGTGCTCTCCCCTCTTATCCACCCTTTGGAGCGAGAAGCTAAACGTAGAGGAGAGACATGTCCGGCTGGTTGCCATCAGTCATATTAAAAGACAAAGCAGATGTTACTACTTGCAGAACACAGATGCGTTTGATGCATTTTGCCCAAAGCATTTGAATAGCAAACGCATCATCAGAATGCGGCCTCTGACTGTGTTCACACTCTTTACTTGAATTAAGTTAGGAAGGCAATTCCAGTACAGTGCAAAGGAGATTCTCCAGATAACATCTGCGTTTCCTGATCGCAAGCGTTTCATTGTAATGTGCATTGTACACGTGATGGGGAGACTCCTCCCCAAAATGTGTTCCTAAATGTAATTCAAATGCAGTGTGTGAACGCATCATAATGTGAACCATCAGGAACCTAAATGTCGCCAATAACCCAGTAAGTAAACAAATAAGCTAAATATACCCAGCCCAACTAACCCTAAGCTACTGATTCCCTAACATATACTGTGCACAGGGGCGCACCTGCCATGAGGCGAGTTGAGATTCTCGCCTCAGGCGGCGCGCCTCCTGCTAGATGAGGGGGCGGCGTCGGGCTCCGGTCTGCCGGAATGTCCTCCGGCCGCCACATGGATCTGCCCATCGCATCAACCCGCCTGCTGGCCGGCACGCTCCCCCGCCCATCAAATCCACCTGCCCGCACATCGCCCCGCGGCCCGCCCATCAGATCCACCAGCATGCCGGCACTTCCCCCTGCGGCCCGCCCATCACATCTTGCCGCAT
>CM033649.1:54451695-54465116 GCA_019512145.1 Engystomops pustulosus
ACAGGCACATTCCCCTTCGAGGCCGCCCCCACAAACATCACCCACACAACTTGAACAGGCCCCGAGGCTCAACCGACATCACCAGTCTACCCCCGCCATCACCCACCCCCTGAGAGAATTACTCAGTGAGGTACCCTCCGCCACCCAACATGCTCCACCCGCGGCGCACTATCGTCCTTCGTGGCCCCGAACACATCACTCTCCCTGAATGCCGGCACTTCACCAACTTACCACGGCCCCGCGTCACATCACATACACTGCCGCGGAAATTTCCCCAGCCCCGCCCAGCACCGTGTACCTAACCCAAGCCCAATAAGTTCAACGCTCCTCAAAATTGACCGCCGGCACATCCATCCTGCGGCACAGGGACCGGATTCCAGCACTAAGTCCCACGGCTGGTTCCCCACACCACCGGCTCCGCTTCACCATCCCTCTCCGGAACGATTCCACCTCCCCGGCAAACCCTCCACCCCTACCCCCCGGAGGCGCAATGGCCCGATGATGACAGAAGAAAAAATTTGGTAAGATAACTTCTTACGTATGTTGGTACTGAAGTATTGTGATTGGATATATATGTCTGTATGAATTGTCGGTTTATAGATGTGGTTTTGTTATATGATATTCTTAAATGTATTTCCTTGTGTGTGTATTTATTTGCTGTATATTACTGTTTATATAGTGTATTTTGGCTGTAGGTAGCTACCAGTACCTTGTATTTCCTTGTGTGGACACTTCACGCTGCCACCATGTCAAAGCTTACTATGATGGCAGCACCTTGTAGTTCTACTGGTTATATTGGGGCCTACGCTGTATGTAGATATGGGATGTGGGGGCAGCTGTAGTATTATATGTTATTCGGGGGCACCGCTCCTGGATGTTTATATATTGGGTTATATGGGGCACGATGTATGTATATATGGTATGTGGCGACGCTGCTCTGGATTTATATTATATGGCAGCACGCTTGTCTATGGATGATAGGATGTCGGCGTTGGAAGCTTTTTCTTGTTTATTTTATATCTATATGGCTTGGATTGTGTATGTGATTTGTGCTTGTTTGTTCGCTTTAGATCGCTGTGCTTTGGTAGTAATCACACCTCCTTGGTAGGTTTGCTCTAACCTGCCCTTTCCCCCTTCTCCTTGACCGCACCGCCAAAACATCCAAACAACTGCGAAATCCGCGCCCGCGGGCCTCGCTTTGCCCGCCCATCACATCTCCCGCTCCCTATCCTACTCCTGCGGGCCCTCCCCCCACCTTTCCCCCCCTTCGCACATTCGTCCTGTGCCCCCCATTCACATCCCCTTCATGCCTTCACTCTCGTCCCGTCCCCCCCCTTCCCGTACCATCACATACCACACTGCCCGCCGGCACTTTTTTCCCCCGCCCGGCTCTTCCGATTTCCCGTCCCCCCCTCCCCCCATTCCGCCCCCACCAACCAACTATCCCAGCCGCACACTCCCCCTTCCTCACATTTACCGTGTCTCCAGCACTAATTCCACGCTGGTTAAGAAAAAAAAAATGATAAGGATTTAGAAAATTAAAACTATACTACGGCCGATCCCCACCTCCCCTGCAACCCCCCCCCCATACCCCGCTCCCTGATAGAGATACATTCCTATATCACTCTACCCCTTCTCTCCCCTCTCTGTACTTTTTTTTCTCTTGTATGTAGGTAGGTATCTATGTCGGTATGAATGTCTGTATAGAGGTGTGTTTGTATATATTAGATTCTGTAAATGTCTTTTTTTGTCTCTTTCTTTATCTTACCTGTTTCTCTATGTGTTCTTGCTGCTGTAATGTATACGCAGTAGGTTATGTGTGGCATTCCGCTTGCCACCATGTCAATATACTATATGGCAGCACCTGTATGTCTTCTACTGTTATATTGGGGCACGCTGTATTAGGATAGGGGATGGGGGGGCAGCTGTAGTTTATATGGTAATAATCATGTTTGCCCCGCTTTCTGTCTTCTCTGGTTAGGGGGCCACGCTGGAGGTTATGATATGTAGGGTGGGCGGCACGCGTAGGGATTTTTATATGATATTGCAGCCAACCTGTCTGTATTCTATGGTATGTTGCGGTAACGCTGTATGTATATAGAGGGCGGATTGTTGGTATGTATGTGGGGTGCTTTGTAGTAGTCGGCTGTGTTTATTATGTAATACACGGTAGTATCTCTATGTATTTTGCACTTGCTTTATGGTCAAAAGTAAAACAAGATAGAGCGTCTGGGACGAAACGTCCAGAGATATTACATAGATGGAGTCGGGGGGGGGGGGGCGTCTTTTTTAGCTCGCCTCGCAGCGAAAGGCGAGGGTCACCCCGGATGTGCACATCCCAATCAGGGGTTGGCGGTGTCAGAACAAGAAATAGTTGGCGTACCCCCCTCTGAGCGCCAGTCAGTGCTGTGCCTCCTATTATTACCAGCGATCTGTATGTCTAGAGTTCCATCAGTACCTAAAACAAAAGAAACCGGGCAGGGCTGCGTCCGGGCTTGGACTGTAACACTACCACAGCTGCAGACAGAGGCTACCACAGGCCCCCACTTCACTGGTAAAAAATACACAAGCCTGGACAACCCCTTTAATCCTGCAAGTGCGCATGTGTTGGTATATAACAGACACAATCACAACAGAGAAGTGTAGAAAAGGACAATGAAAAGGAGCAAACCCAGCTCATGTTGTTTTATGCCGTGTGTCATGGGGCCCATTTAACTTACGACGGCAGACGCACCACTCACAGAAGTTGCATTGTCCGACGATAATGCACTCTGCCGCTATTCACTAAAGGGGGGTGCCCCAATATCCGGCATGGTCAGTGACCAAACCCGCTCAGGGTCCGACAGATTTTCATTCATTCCCCTTTTCAGGGGGGCATGGAATTGGGGGGCTTACGACACAAGTGAAACCCCTTAACCGCTCGCCGTAGCTCTACGGCGCAGAGGTATAAGGATGTAATTAATAGGCTCACGGGCTTGAGTCCCTCCTTCAGACAGATGGGGGGGTGGGTGAATTTGGCAGCAAAACCCCCGACCGTTAATACGCGGTCGGCGCCGCCATCTTTATCAGATCTCCCGCGCCCCCGAACGTTCAAACCGGGAGCGGCGATCGTTTTCGGTTCCCATGGTAGCCGCGGGGCTTCGTTTTGAAACCAAGACTATCGGGCATCTGCAAGTCGTTTCAATTAGCCAGTGGCTCATTTTCCTGACTGTGCCTGCAAAAGCCATAGAGGGCAAGACAGAAATATTGCAGATATGGTAGGAGCGACCTGACTATCTGGTTCCTGTACCCTCGATGTCTATAAAAAATGTGAAAAAAAAATTTAAAATGGGAAAAAAATTAATAAAATATGAAAAAGTCAAATCACCCCCCTTTCCTAGACGGATATAAACATAATAAACGTAAAATACACAAAATATATTGTACTCGCCAATCGCGCCGCGTCCCAAAATGCCCGATGCTATAAAATATAACAAACGTTTACTTTCGGCGGTGGACCTCCGAGGCCGGGGAAATGCGCTCAATGTCCGAATGCGACTTTTACCTCCTTTTTACATACATAAAAAATGAATAAAAAATGGCAAAAGGGCGCACAACCGCAAAAAAAGCGTAGCACAATGAAACGTCGCCTCCATTCGCACAAAATGACCCCCCACACTGCCACGCCGTAGCGCACACAAAGTTGAAAAGTTATTAATTAGCGTCATAAGATGGCAAAACGAAGATTTTTTCTTTTTTGTACACCTTCGTTTAATTTTTGAAAATGTATTAAAACAAAAAACACCATCAAAACCTATATCATTGGTACACACTGCTATCGCACCGGAACGCAAAGAAATAAAGTAGGTGTGTTTGGGGAGCAAATAGTGAAGTCCGTAAAAACTGAGCCCACACGAAGTGCGTTTTTTTTTCGAATTTTTTCTACCTTTTGGAATTTTTGTCAGCTGCGCAGGACATGCAGTAAAATAAAGAAATGCGGGAAAGAGTAAAATTGTTACGCCAAAATAGCCCCACACAGGTCTGTACCGTAAAAAATGAACAATTCATGGATTTTTGAAGTTGAAGAGCGAGAAATAGCCAAAATAAACCTGCGTCCTTAAGGGGTTAAAAGTTAAAATTCTCGCCGTCCCTTCCGTCCTCGGATTTGGACGAAGCTGCCCCAATAAAGCCCGGTTGTATGTGAAACCCCCACAGCTGCAAAGAAGACACGACAATCAGTGCATCCAATACCCTTATAAATGGGCCCTAACTGGTAATACCAGCACTTACTGTAAATCCCAGAAACTCACACTTGCTTCTATCAGTCTTCTAGACTTGTCTGTACGTCTCTATACGCCTCTCTCTGGAGGAGACATCAGCTTCTAGCAGCCAGAACTCGGTCTACAGATTTAGAAACACACAAAAGTTTAAAGTTCCTCATTGTATCACATCTGGGGGGGGGGCGTCTTTTTATAGCTCGCCTCAGGCAGCAGAAAGGCTAGGTTCACCCCTGACTGTGCACTCCATAATTCAAGGGGTTTGAGGGTGTAAGAACAAGAAAGTAGTTGTACTTACCCCCCTCTGGCGCTCCAGTCAAGTGCTGTGCCTCCTATTACCAGCGATCTGTATGTATAGAGGTACAGCAGTGACATAACAACCGGCAGTGCTGCAGGTCCTGGCTGTGGACAGTGTAACACTAACACAGGCTGCAGACAGAGGCTACACAGGCTCCCCACTTCACTGGTAAAAAAATACACAAGCCTGGACAACCCCTTTAATCATGAAGGCCATGTGTGTATATATACATACACACTCACACAGAGAATTGTATAATTACATGAAAACAGGATCAAAACCCAGCTCAGTGTTGTGTTATGAGTGGGTAATGGGGCACATTTACTTACTCAGCCACTTCACAGAAGTGCAATTGTCCCGATCTATTAGCATCTGCCAGCGATCTGCACTAAGTATTTGTGCCCCCATACTAAGATCCGCCATTGTGTCATTTACCCGCTCAGGTCCGACAGATTTCACCTTTTTCATGGTGCATGTAAGTGCTTGGGCTTGCGACACAATTTAACCCCTTAACGCTCTTCGCCGTAGCTCTACGGCGCAGAGGTATAAGGGATGTATGAAGAGGCTCACGGCTGATTCCTCTTCATACAGAGTGGTGGTTGTTGCATATTGCAGCAAACCCCCACCGTTAATAACCGCGGTCGGCGCCGCCATCTTTATTAAGATCGCCGCGCCCCCGAACGTCATCCGGGAGCGGCGATCGGTTGCCATGGTAGCCTCGGGTCTTCGTTTGAACCCAAGACTATCTGGCATCTGCAGATTCGTTACAATGAGCCGTGGCTCATTGTAATGAATGTGCTGCAAAAAGTCCAATATTTGCAAATACAGAAGTATTGCAGTATATGTAGGAGCGATCGACTATCTAGGGTAATGTACCCTAGTATGGTCTAAAAATAGTGAAAAAAAAAGTTAAAAAATGAAAAAAATTAATAAATATTAAAAATTCAAATCACCCCCCCTTTCCCTAAACGGATTAAAACATAATAACAGTAAAATCACAAACATTATGGTATCGCCGCGTCCCAAAATGCCGCGATCTAAAAATATAAAAACGCGTTACGGGCGGCGTGTGACCTCCGAGGCGAAATGGCGCTCAAATGTCGAAATGCGACTTTTACACGCTTTTACATAACTAAAAATGAATAAAAAAATGAGCAAAATGTCGCACCGACCTCAAAATAGCTAATGAAAACGTCGCCTCAATTTCGCAAAAAATGACCACCATCACCACATCTCCGTGCGCCAAAGTATGAAAAAGTTATTACGTCAGAAGATGGCAAAGAATTTTTTCTCTTTTGTACCATTCGTTTAATTTTGAAAATGTATTAAAACACAATAAAACCTATATAAATTTGGTATCACCGCGACGACTAGAACCGAACCGAAAGAATAGTAGGTGTGTATTTGGAGCAAGAGTGAAGTCGTAAAAACTGAGCCCACAAGAACGTGCGTTTTTTTTGCAATTTTTCCACATTTGGAATTTTTTTTCAGCTTCGCAGTACATGTCTGAAGTTAAAAATAAATAACATTACGGGAAGTAAATTTGTTACGCTAAATACAAATAGCCCTCACACAGGTCTGTACACGTAAAAATGAAAAAGTTATGGATTTTTGAAGTTGAAGAGCGAGAAATGAGCCGAAAAACCCTGCGTCCTTAAGGGGTTAAAAGTTAAATCTCGCGTCCAGTCCAGATCAGTCGGATTGTCCGAAGGCATGCCCCAATAAAAGCCTTTTTAACCCCCAAAAAGCTGCAAAGACCGACAAAAGTGCGATCCAAGACCCTTAGTAAATGGGCCCTAACGTGTAATACCAGCAATTACTGTAAATCCAGAAACTCACACATGGCTTCTATAGTTCTTCTAGACTTTTCTGTACTTTCTCTATACTTCTATCTGGAGGATACATCAGCTTCTAGCAGCCAGAACTCGGGTCTAAAGATTTAGAAACACAAAAAGTTTAAGTTCCTCATTTTATCATCATCTCCCCTATTGATCACAATTATGCTCCTATAGTGGATATAGTCCCGTTCCCAAGTAGTCACAAGGCATGTCACCCTGCACCCCCACATAACATACATGTCACCCTGCACCACACATTACCTCCATGTCACCCTGCCCCTCCACATAACATCCATGTCACCCTACACTACACATTACCTCCATGTCACCCTGCACCCCAAATTACCTCCATGTCACATTGCAACTCCACACAACATCCATGGCACCCTGCACCACACATTACCTCCATGTCACCCTGCACCCCACATTGCCTCCATGTCACCCTGCACCACACATTACCTCAATGTCACACTGCACCTCACATTACATCCATGTCACCCTGCACCTCCACATTACATTCATGTCACACTGCACCCCGCATTACGTCCATGTCACCCTGCACCCCGCATTACATCCATGTCACCCTGCACCCCACATTACATCCATGTCACCATGCACCCCACATTACATCCATGTCACCCTGCACCTAAACATCACATCAATGTCACCCTGCACCTCACATTACATCCATGTCACCCTGCACCTCCACATGACATCCATGCCACCCTGCAACCTGCATTTCACCCAGCACCCTTTAACATTAAACTGGCAGAATGTGCAGCAGCCAGCGCAGGAAAAGGGCAGATGTGCCCGGTACCTGGTCCCCGCATCCAAACCCAGTCACCCAGGATGTGGGTTGTGTTGTCGTTGCCGACAATTTTTTAAATAAAAAATATTTTTTCCCCTTGCCAGGGGGGTCCCCACCAGTGACGTGGCCCAGCGGAGGATCCTCCGACCTCTGCTATCCTAGTCTGACCCTGTGCACATCTGAATGTTTTTTCTAATAAAAGTTTTCTGCTTTAATCATTGAACCTAAATAACATAAAGACTTTTTCTCTGGGTCAACATATAGAACTAGCAAATTTAAAAAAAATTTATCTTCCTTTGCATAATAAAATGCTTTTGGGGGAGAAAACCTTCCCAGTGCCAATATTTTTTTCAGCATGGCTGTGTGAGGGCTTATATTTTGTGAAAAGACCTACCATGCAACCCCATCGGTACCCTGCAATCACAGTGGGATTGTGCTGATGGATGGCAGAGGTGTCGATGGTGGCAGATATAATAATTCAGCCCAGCCGTGGCAGCAGCTGGGCCCTATGTCCTGTAAAGTTCTTCTATAGTGGCGCTGTAGTAAGGCGTTGCATCAGAAGAAGTACCCTTAAAAGTTGATACGGCAGTCTTTAAGGGGTTGATTGAATATTATTTTTTTATATATATATACATATAAGCCTTTTTTTGTGATTTGGTGGACTGGTGGGCTTTGTTGCAGAATGGATGGTCCATTAGCTTCTTTGGCCTTGATCTGAAGTCGGGGTCCTGGGATAGAGTGGGTCTTTCTCCTGTAACGATCCGACAGAAAGAACCATGAGTTATTTTGCATTACATTGCCTCCGTTTAATCACTGCATAAGGCTGTACCACCAAGTGGTCCCCATCCATCACCCAGGTATATATATTACGGACACTCAGGGGCTGCCCCAGGGAGAACCAGTACATCAGCCTCTTCCTCCATATTTCTTGCACACAACACCTACTGGAGACCTGCCAGGCTGTAGGACAGCCTTCAGTCCCCATACCAAGCACCGTGACCACAGCGTGCCTAGGCTGCCTCCAGGTCCCGGGAAAAAGGCTAGGCCTCGGTGGGGGATGTTGCACAATGTTGTGTTAACAAAACACATGTGTATGCGTTAGCATTGTGTTAACATTGCATTTATTAAACACAAATGTTAACAGCTATGCAATTAGGCAAATATCCTCTTCTCAGCTGTTGAATTGTGTTTTAAATTGCAATGTAAATGCCACATGTGAACGCAGCCCTTAACATGGGATATGGGATGAAATAGAATTAGTGGCACGTTCCGCATTTGGATGCCTTGGGCGCCACCCCCTCATGAAGCTGTAAGCTTGGTCCGGCATTCTGAGGGCTTCATAGTGCAGTGTTTGCTAGCTTTATCTGTATGTTCCGATAAAGCTAACAATTTAACACTGCTATTGGGGTGTACTGGGGTAGGGCTAAGGGGACAACCCTCCTGGAGGGTTTATACAGAGTGATAGGTTCTCTTTAAATGCAGGACAGATGATGCGATTGTGAATGAGGGAGTGGTCTCATGGGAGTGTGAGGAGGGTGAAACTTTGTGGGTTCAAATTCAAAGCCAGAAGCCAAAAATTATTTTTGGTTTAATTTATAGACTATAGAACATCTCTGAGGAAATAGATGGAGCGGGCTGCACAGGAGGGGACCGTAGTGATAATGGGAGACTTTGTCTTCCCAAATATAAATGGGGTCAGGGCTCTTCTTCACTTGTGAAGGGGAGACATTTTATCAACTTTCTGCAGGATAATTTTATAGTGCAGCTTGTAGAAGATCCCACAAGAGGTGATGCATTGTTGGACCTTGTGATTTCTAACAATGTGGAGATTGTCCAAAATGTCAGTGTCCGGGAACCCCTTGGGAACAGCGATCAAAATATAATTATGCTTTAAAAAGCAGAAACAGGCGGGAAAATCGAAAACTTAAGAGGGCTTAATTTCCAGAAATTCAGGGCTGCAATACAGGATATAGACTGGGATCAGATACTGTCACATGGTGATACTAATGTTAAATGGGAGAAATTCAAATCTATCCTGGGTCATTATACTTCTAAATTTATTCCAATAGGTAACAAGTATAGACAGGCGAGATTACACCCCGCATGGCTTACAGCTACAGTTAAAAGGGCAATTAATGAGAAAAAGAGGGCATTCAAAAAATATAAATCTGACGGGTCACCTGAGGCTTTCAATACTTAAAAAAACTTACCAAACCAAGAAATTTTTTAAGTATATCATTGCAAAGAAAAAAAAATGGGTCAGAACTAGAGATGAGCGAACATACTTTTCCGAGCTTGATGCTCGTTCGAGCATTAGCGTACTCGAAACTGCTCGTTGCTCGGACGAATACTTCGCCCGCTCGAGAAAATGGCATCTCCCGCCGTTTTGCTTTTTGACGGCCAGAAACAGAGCCAATCACAAGCCAGGAGACTGTGCACTCCACCCAGCATGACGTGGTACCCTTACACGTCGATAGCAGTGGTTGGCTGGCCAGATCAGGTGACCCTGGAATAGACTAGCCCCTGCCTGCGCTGCTCGGATCATTCTGTGTCTGGATGCCGCTAGGGAGACAACTGCTGCTGGTCAGGGAAAGCGTTAGGGTGTTCTATTAGAATAGTGTTAGGCAGGAGTGATTCTACAAGAACCCAACAGCCCTTCTTAGGGCTACAATAACGTTATACATTTTTTTTTTTATTTGCTTGTGGCTGGGCTTGCTGGCACTAGTAGTGCAGCTAGTACCATATTGTGAGGAATTTGCAGGGGGACTTGCTACCGTTGTGTTTAGCTGTGTTTAGCTCTTAGTGACACGCATATCCACCTCAAACACCAAAGTTGGACAATTTATTAGGGGTTTGATTAGAATTAGGCAGAGTCTGCTGATTTATTTATTTTTTTTACCTTTATTTCATGTTGTAGCTCAGGCAGGGAGAGGCAGGGCCAGAGCTGGTGCATCAGCGCCAAATGTTTCCCAGGTGTTTGGCCAAGCTTCCCTGTGCAGAGCCTTGGTCCCCTTCAAAAATGCTCGAGTCTCCCATTGACTTCAATGGGGCTCGTTATTCGAGACGAGCACTCGAGCATCGGGAAAAGTTCGTCTCGAATAACGAGTACCCGAGCATTTTAGTGCTCGCTCATCTCTAGTCAGAACAGGTTGAGTCCCTTTATTCTGAAAATGGGGCATTGGTGACTGGAGATCAAGAGAAGGCAGAGATACTTAATAGGTTTTTTAGCTCTGTTTATACGCATCTTGTAATATACTAGACTGGCTGAATGTACACATGATCCAATCTAAGCTCAATAAAATCAATGTGTACAAGGCTCCTGGACCAGATGGGTTACACCCTAGAATTCTTAAATAACTCAGTTCTGTTATTGCTGTACCGCTGTCTAAAATCTTCTGGAATTCCGTAATGTCTGGTGTGGTGCCAAGTGACTGGCGCAAGACAAATGTGGTGCCAATATATAAAAAGGGCTCTAGAACTGTTAAGGTAAACCTAGATGATAGATCAAATCCTGTCATTTCTACTTGTCTTAGTTTCCTAAAAGCATTATAACAGAGAATACATTTTAAGATGGTACCGACATTGTGGATCATAACCAAAACATCAAGACTAAAGGAATGTGAGCTTGATGTGAACATGAAGTCAATGTGCAACAGCAGGGAAGTTCTCCAATCAAGAGACTACATAAGCTGGGAATTCTCCACCCTCTTCTGCTTCTTACCTAATTTATATATAGATTTGTGGAACTAAATAAAGCTTGTGCAGTGCAGATTTGCCCCAGGCAATGATAGCATGAGTGAGACTTAAATCAGCTGTCTGAATTATTCGTTAAGCACACATGCTTATTGATTTGAAACACAGCCAACGCACACTAAAAGAGGATATCTTAAATCCTACCCCAACATTTGGAGGCACTGCTGAGATTAGAACTTGTGAGCAGGACCAGGAAGCCCCTTTGTTCTAGCACCGTTTGCAGCTTCGGGGTCACCACTTCCCGATCGGGACTGATCAACCCAGATCACGGTAAGTTTCAGATTACATATGTTAACCTGTGACTTTCCTGTGACTCGAGGGGTGGTGATACCTGTGGTTGTAGACAGCTGGGATTGGAGGCTAAATATATATAGCCACCTGGTGTCCTGCCCAGGATCTGAATTTTTAGACACTTCTGTGTGAAACTGAAACAAGTGCCATGGCTGCTGTGTGTATGCGCTTTGCTGAGCCAGAACAGAAAGGAGGGGGAGGACTTAAAAGTTCAGACAGGATACTGAGAGGAGTATAGCGAAGCTGCAGTGAAGATCAGACGTAGGGGCCGTTAGAATTAGGAGAAAAAAAGGACAGATGTCTGCACATCAGACATAGGCCGCCAGAATAAGGAGAATAGGACGGATGTCAGCACATCAGGCAAAGGCTGCCAGAATAGGAGAACGGGTAAAGAATGGGTGATTTTGACAGGAATTAGGAGAAAAGGGAGATCGTTAAGTGGGGGCCTTCTAACTGACACACAGTGAGCTAAGTCTCTGTAACTGGTGATCGGGGAGCTTGAAGGTCAGCCCTTAAGCCTGTGCGCAGCTGCATTGGTAAGGGTCTCGGACAAATTATGCTGCGGTTTCGGAATAGAAATTATATCATAGAAAATTATATAATTATATTCCCTTCAAGTCCCTGAAAGTTAATTGCCTATGATTCTACTCTGTTGGCAGCCATAAAGGCTGGTTGAGGATAATAGTTGTCGAAAACTTGTTTTTTTTTTTGCAGCTGAGCACCCTTCGGGATTCTTGGCAGGTGTCTGAAATAAACACCAGCAGGTGATTTTTCACCAATTTCAGACTTCTGCTAAAGATCTTGGACTGTGGGACGTTGTTTGTTTGGGTATGGGTTAAACTGTATTTAATCCGGATGACTAGAGAAAAATTACTATAAAAAGTGTTGCAATGTCTCTGGTACCTGCTTTCTGGAGTTTAAAGAGATAACTAGGGTCAGATCGTGGGGGCAGTTGTGCACCTGGGCTTTGCCTGAGCTGTGTTATCGTTGTTGTGCTTAGGACAGAACAGACAGTGACTTTGCAAGTGTAAGTGTTTACAAAAAGTGGGGACGACAGAGCTGACAGCCTAAAAGACTTGAAGGAACTTGCTTGTGATACAAGAATACAGTATGATGTGATGTCCTCCTGTGTACCCCATGAACAGACTAAGCAAGAACGAGCCCCCCAACTGTATTACAGAGCCTATGACGGACTTTTGTTCCCTTTTGATTAAAAATCAACACCAAAACGCACGTTCTTGTGGGCTCAGTTATTACAACTTTGACTGTGCGCTCCAAATAACACCTCAGCTTTATTCTTTTTGTTCGGTACGATCGTGGTAATACCAAATTTATACAGGTTTTATTGCATTTTAATAAATTTGCAAAAATTAAAAAAATTGTGCACAAAAAAGAAAAAAAAAACAAATTGCCATCTTCTGACGCTAATAACTTTTTCATACTTTAGGGTACGGAGCTGTCATTTTTTGTGAAATGAGACAACATTTTCATTGCTACCTTTTTGAGGTCTGTGCGACATTTTGATCACTTTTTATTCCATTTTTTATGCGAAGTAAAAAGGTGTAAAAGTCGCATTTCGGACATTTGGGCGCCATTTCTCGTCTCGGAGGTCACTGTGATACAAGAATACAGTATGATGTGATGTCCTCCTGTGTACCCCATGAACAGACTAAGCAAGAACGAGCCCCCCAACTGTATTACAGAGCCTATGACGGACTTTTGTTCCCTTTTGACTAAAAACCAACACCAAAACGCACGTTCTTGTGGGCTCAGTTTTTACAACTTTGACTGTGCGCTCCAAATAACACCTCAGATTTATTCTTTTTGTTCGGTACGATCGTGGTAATACCAAATTTATACAGGTTTTATTGCGTTTTAATAAATTTGCAAAAATTAAAAAAATTTAAAAATTGTGCACAAAAAAGAAAAAAAAACAATTTGCCATCTTCTGACGCTAATAACTTTTTCATACTTTAGGGTACGGAGCTGTCATTTTTTGTGAAATGAGACATTTTCATTGCTACCTTTTTGAGGTCTGTGCGACATTTTGATCACTTTTTATTCCATTTTTTATGCGAAGTAAAAAGGTATAAAAGTCGCATTTCGGATATTTTGGGCGCCATTTCTCGTCTCGGAGGTCACCGCCGGCCAAAACCGTTTTTATATTTTGATAGATC
>CM033649.1:54465180-54524503 GCA_019512145.1 Engystomops pustulosus
GCGGCGATATCTAATATGTTTGTGATTTTTACTGTTTATTATGTTTTATATCAGTTCTAGGGAAAGGGGGGTGATTTAAATTTTTTATATTTTATTAAATTTTTTTATTTTTTTAACTTTTTTTTCTCTTTTTTTCACTATTTCTTAGACCATCTAGGGTACATTAACCCTAGATGGTCAGATCGTTCCTACCATATACTGCAATACTTCTGTATCGCAGTATATGGCATTTTTGAAGCACATTTATTACAATGAGCCACTGGGCCATCTGCAGAAGCCATGTAGCCTCGGGCCAAACGAAGACCCGAGGCTTCCATGGCAACCGATCGCTGCCCCCCCCCCCATGACGTTTGGTTAGCGACAATCGGAATAAAGATGCCGGCGGCAACGGATGGGTTATTAGCCGTCGGGGTTTGCTGCAATATGCAACAACCCCCACCGTTGTATGAAGAGGACCCACTGCTCAGTCCTTAACTGTTCAGCGTGTATGGGCAGAAGAAGAGGAGTTGGAGGAGGAGGAAATGGACAGTCAGGCCAGTGAGGGGAGTGAATTCTTGCGCGGTGGGACTCTGGCGCATATGGCAGATTTCATGCTAGGCTGCCTATACTGTGACCCTCGCGTTCAAATAATTTTTTTCCAGCACCGATTACTGTACCCTCGGTACAAGCAAAATCTTTCCACTCTCATCCCTGTAGAGGAAAGGAGTGTGAGAGTGCATGAATATCAAAACAGAGGCCGGGTAGGTGGTCGCCAGAAAAATTAAATAGATAGAAGAACTGTAGGTGCAGTCCAAAAAATTTTTTGGACTGCACCTACAGTTCTTCTATCTATTTAATTTTTCTGGCGACCACCTACCCGGCCTCTGTTTTGATTTGAAAACTTTTTTGAACTGCCACATACATGCACTATCCAAATTTAATTGTCTCCATAGCAGCCTCACTCGGTCACTCTGTCATCGCCATGCTGTTGCCCCTTAATTTTGGCATAATGGTGCGATTAGGCAGCCTCAGAGGCATCCAAGCATGCTGCCCCTGCTGTTTCCTGTCTATTGCTGTGGTGTTTCCATCATTTTCTGAGGTTTCCAGGTTTTTGGCCAAGCTTCCCTGTGCAGAGCCTCGGTCTCCCATTGACTTCAATGGGGTTCGTTATTCAAAACGAGCAGTCGAGCATCGGAAAAAGTTTGACTCGAGTAACGAGCACTCAAGCATTTGCTCATCTCTAGTAAAGACCTGAAACCTTGTCCCTCCTGCATACCCCTTGCCCTTCCCAAGCTAGTGGTGAGATTGAAAGACTAAATGGCACTCTTAAGTTAGAGATCCAGGAGGCCATGGTAACAGAGGAAACCATGTCGCGAGTGCCCTCCTGCTGCCCTCTTTTCAGTTAGAACCACCCTTAACAGATGGGATTGTCCCCCTTTGAAGTACTTTTTGGCTGTGCACCCAGACTAGGCCTCTATTTTCTAAACACCCTAAAGCTGATGGCAGGAAACCAGGTGGAACATGCCATGGAGCTAGGCCTTGGAAAAGGTCCGCAAAAGTGTTTCAGATCCAGACAGAGACCTCACAAGCATAACCTGAAGCCTGGAGACTATGTGGTGGTAAAGAGACACACCAGAGAGAGAGTCCGGAGCCTCAATACGACGGTCCTTTCCAAGTCCTGCTGACCACGCCTTCACGCCTGTGAAGCTAGAGGGAAGCCAGCATGCTTCCACGCTTTCTATTGCAAACTTACTTATTCTTCTTTCCAGCTAGTCTCTTCTGACTGACTGTATGCTCAAGATGCTTTCCAGACCCGCATGGCTTTGGTCATGATCCTTGCTGAGAAGGGAGGAGTCTGTAAGATGGTGGGAGCGGCTTGTTGCATGTACATCCCGGATGACATCGCCCCCAATGGATCCATTCCCTATGCACTTGAAAAAATTGGAGGACTGTCCAGGGAACTCAAGAGAAACTCAGAAGTGGACGCTA
This sequence comes from Engystomops pustulosus, assembly GCA_019512145.1. Taxonomy (NCBI): domain Eukaryota; kingdom Metazoa; phylum Chordata; class Amphibia; order Anura; family Leptodactylidae; genus Engystomops; species Engystomops pustulosus. Next base: position 54,467,149 of record CM033649.1, read on the forward strand.
TATCCTTCACTTTGTGGTTGGGGGATTGGAAGGGTTTCCTTTAAGTGGGGGTGATATTGGGGATTATGATTTTGCTCCTGTCATTTATTGCATGTTGGGTGGTCGCCCTCATGAAGTCCACCAAGTATCATGGGTATCAGTAGTTACTCAAGTTACCTAAATTTGCATAATGAAGATATCCCTCTGAGATCAAGCACCCCTAAAACATATCAAACAGCCCCATGGAGTAGGAAGAAATAGAGTAGAGAATTGATTCCCATATGTGAAAGTCCACTAAATGAGGGCACACCCAACAGGGGTCTGCTGTCATCCAACTGGTGAAGAGGAGAACGATGCACATATGGGCAGAGGTCCTTCTAGATTAAGAGTAGCTGAGAGAAATTCCAGGATTTAGGGGGGACTGTTAAGGTAAACCTAGCTGATAGATCAAATCCTGTCATTTCTACTTGTCTTATTTTCCTAAAAGCATTATAACAGAGAATACATTTTAAGATGGCGCCGTCATCGTGAATCGATAGACAGAAGAAAAATGTGGACACTAGACTGAGTCCATATATCAATTAATATTTACAAATAAAGGCCTTAGGCCTCACTGAGAATCATTTGTCATTAAAACTTCACTTTTATTGGTATTTTATTTAAAAATATAATCTATTTCACACACTTCAGTGAGTTTTAGTCTGAACAAATCCTAATTAACATTAAAATTATGCAGACCATCGTGGAGACTTTAATGTGTGGTATTCAATAGAATGAGGGAGATTGTCTTGGAGAGCTTGTAGGATCTCACTATGTACCCAAAAGCAACACTAGATGTCACTGTAGTGCTGTTAGTCTGATAGTAATATCCAATTTTGTTTTATTGATGGTAAAGGCTACAATGTTGCAAGTCTCGCTGTTCTACGAGTACATACAGTATCAGTTGGTTCGATCTCTCATATGTGGTCTCAGGTGCATACAAAGTATCAATTTCATTGAACCATCTCGTATGTCATCCCATGCACACAGTGGACTTTCTATAGACGCTTGTGTATTCTCAAGCCCGCTATATCACTTTGAGCCAATGAGTGTATTGCTGGCAGTTAATATTCACTGCCAGTCAGCTCACTCCACTACAAAGGTGCTAGAGATCCTATATCTGTTCTCATTTGTTAGTCTATAGTACTGACTCTCTTTTGCGATATAGATCGTTCTCTATTAGGCTCTTCCTCACTTTCATTCATACATTTGGAATCCACACACACACACTTTGTCTGCTGATTAAAAACTTTTTCACACTATCGCCCCCCGACATGTTTCGCCACGTTAGTGGCGTCCTCAGGGGTGCCGGGGCTAGAGTGTGCTTTGCCGAGTTTGAGCTCCGATTCTTAATACCTCCGTTTGTGTCGTCACTGTGAACTCCCTTTCGTTGCCAACCTATAGTGGTTACCGTTCAATCAGAGTTATCCAATCCGGAGTGGAGAACTGTGGGTGTGGTAACCTGGTCACACGCCTCCTCTGACTACCTCGTGTCTGCGCACCAATCCAGATATCATGCGACTGCGCACTGATCCTCTTTATCCTCCGACGTATGTTTGTTCAACTGCGCGTGCGCCGGAACTTTAGATTCTTCACTCGATCTCCGACAAGGCAGATCCACTAACAGAGAGAATATTCATGGTGAATAGGTAGGTATTAATTTCAATATTGTAAGAGATTTTTTTGAGAGATTTTTTCAAAACTAATGTTGGGGTTATTTGTGTTTTTGTATACATCAATATTATTTTCAATCAATATCCATTTCTCGGACAATATGTTGGGGTTATTTGTGTATTTCATATTTTTGTATACATCAATATTATTTTTAATCGATGTTCCATCAGTTTTAGGTTTTGCTGTAATGGAAACAGTGTATGTAAGGAGCTCAAAAAATACATCAGGATTTGTCCATAATTCTAGAGTGTATATATAGTCTTAAAGTGTATACTTTTTCCTTTGACCTCCTCTAGTGATATTGATAAAAACCCAATTTGGTGTCATATCTCTCATATACATGTACAAAACTACAGAGAGATGACTATAAGAGTATAGTTAACTTCTTATATTTGTCATTATTGATCTATCCAACACTAGGTAGAGAACACAGATATGTTAATTAGCTACGCTGTTAGAATTGGCATATCATTGTATCGATACTGGGAGTGTAGAGGTGTTCCCTGAACCTTACAGATAGAAGGGTATCATAGGAACGCAGAAAAGGTAAAGCCTTCATTTAGGCCTTTTGGACTTAGACAGTCCAACCGCTCTATCCAACGAGCTTCTAGTTGGAGCAATAGTTTGTCTATGTTACCTTTCCGAGGGCCTACCTTTAGTTGATCTATCGCCCAAAATTTTAGATGGTTCATCTTGCCATCGTGTTTTAATTTCACGTGTCTTGCCAGAGATGTTTCCTTATCCGTCCTGATTGTGCTAAGGTGCTGTCAGCACCCGTCCAGCAAACGCGCAACCACAACCAGACTTGGCGCTAGCTGTCAGACTACGTAAGTGATGGCGAACTCACCCTGCGACGTCCCTGCGGGCTAAGGCCCTGCCTAAAGCAGATAAACCGCCCTGATAAGGGCGAACCCACTATCAGGAACCTAACTGACGGTCCCTGAGTGACCCTACAACAGGACAGGGGACACTTACTTCGTCTGGCAGCTGCTGGATGGTGGAGCGGACAGGTAACGGAAATACAGGTAAAGACCAGTGAACATACTGGTACACAGAATACAAACACAGGACTGAACAGGAAACCTGAATACAGGAATAGACCAGTGTTCACACTGGTGCACAGAATACAGACACAGGACAGAACAGGAAACCAGAATACAGGAATAGACCAGTGATCACACTGGTGCACAGAATACAGACACAGGACAGAACAGGAAACCGAAATACAGGAATAGACCAGTGTTCACACTGGTGCACAGAATACAAACACAGGACTGAGACAGGGACAGATATATACAGGAATTCAGGCAGGTATCCAGATACAGATAGGATATACACAGGTCAGGTCAAGATCAAAGGGGTAATATACAGATCAGGTCATATCCAGATAGGATATACACAGGTCAGGTCAAGATAACCAGCCAGGTATGATGGGAATGGGCAGGTATTTAAAGCCAATCCCGGACACGCCTCCAGCAGCACACTGGAGGAACTGTCCATCAGGCTAGTAACCCTGAAATACAAGGAACAGGGTGTGGCTCAGTTAATCCAAACACAAGAATTAAGCCACAGTACACACACAAATACGCCATGTATTCCGCCAACTGCGGATAGAGGGACATTCAGGCACGGACGTTACAGGTGCGCCGATATTCTCCTTCTCAACTCCTGAACTGTTTTGCCCACGTATATTTTAGGGCAGGCAGACTGTGCTATATAGATTACACAGGTGCTCTTACAGTTCAGGAATTTACGGATAGTGTAGACCTTACCGTCAACGGAGAATTCCTTTAGTTTTATCATGTATTTGCAAAATCTCCACAGGGGTAGGACCCCATCAACGATTTTGTTAGCCACGTCTCTTTCCTGTTATGTTTAGGTTCGTAATGGCTGTGGACTAAAGTGTTCTTGATATTCTTGCCCTGACGATAGGTAATACTCGGCCTATTACTAATGACGCTTCTAAGGTCGTCATCTGATTGTAAAATGGGCCAGTATTTACTTAGAATGTTTAGGATATCTTCAGTCCGGGAATCAAAAGTCCCTATGCAGCGTCCTATCTTCTCTTGCTTGTTTGGCCCTCCTATATGCTCGTTTCAAAGACTTTCTAGGATATCCCTTATCAAGGAATCGCCTATATAGTGTTTTGGATTCAATCTCAAAAGCTTCATCCGAAGAACAATTACGTTTAGCCCTCAGATACTGTCCGATCGGGATTCCTTGTTTCAGAGTCTTCGGGTGCCAGCTTTTCCAGTTTAATAAACTGTTAGTTGATGTAGTTTTGCGGTAAACTGCAGTTTCTAAGTCTCCCAAGTGATTTATGCTTATTGTTAGATCCAAAAAGTTGATTTTTGATGCATTAATATCCGGTGTAAATCTCATGCCTATGTCATTATTGTTCAGTGTATCAACCATTTTGTAGAAAGTGTCCTCGTCCCCACTCCAAAGGATGAGGACGTCATCTATATAGCGGCCCCAAAATAAAATGTGATCCGTGTATAATGTGTTTTCATCACTGAAAACATAGACAGATTCTCACCACCCAAGAAATAAATTCGCGTAAGTGGGTGCGCAAATAGTGCCCATGGTGGTACCCTTCACCTGATGGTAAAAGGTACCGCCAAACAAAAAATAGTTGTGTGAAAGTAGAAAATCAAGAAGTGTTAAAGTAAAGTAGTTATGGTCGGAAAATTGTGTCCCTTTTGTGTCCAAAAAACTTTTCACTGCAGTTATACCCAAATGATGTATAATGTTCGAGTAAAGGCCTTCCACGTCAAGGCTGGCTAGGAATGTCCCTGGGGGTACCCTTATGTCTTGTATTTTATTTATCACATCCTTCGTATCCTTTAGATATGATGGTAGTGTGGATACGAACGGATGTAAGATGTTGTTAACATATTCGCTGATACCCTGCGTCAGATTATTCGTGCCAGATACTATAGGGCGACCTGGTATAGGAGAGGTCTGTTTGTGTATCTTTGGGAGGGCATACATAGTTAATATGGTAGGTTTGTTGTTGAAGATATATTTATATTCATCCAAGGTAATCAAATTTCTTCTAAAACCATCATCCAGGATCTCTTTGAGATCACTGAGGTATTGTTTGGTCGGATCCTGTGTCAGTATCTCGTATGTATCTTTATCCTCCAGGATTTTCTTCACCATGTCTACATATTGTTGACAGTCCATTATTACGGTGTTGCCACCTTTATCCGATGGTTTCAAAATTATTTGGTTGTTTTCTTTTAGTCTCTGAAGAGCTTGTTGTTCTTGTTGACTGAGGTTTGAGTTAGCTATATTTTTATGAGTCTTCATTCGCTTTATATCTTTGGTGACTAGTTGTACAAATGTCTCTATTATCGGAAAAAGTGAAAAAGGTGGTGTATTTCTGGACCTAGGTTTCAAGGATGTCAGAGGTGGATTGATACCTGTTGGACGGTTTATATTTTCTTCTTCTAAATCTAAAAGCGTTTGTAGTGTTCTTTCGTCTCTACATCTCTCCTGGGTATCATTGTCCCATTTCAGATGTTGCTTATGCAAAGCCAATTTCCGCACGAACAAGTTTATATCCAATTAAAGGCATCAAAGGATGGGGTTGGGGTGAAAGATAGTCCTTTTCGTAAGAGTCTCAGCTCCTCCTCATCTAAAGTATAGGAGGAGATGTTGATCACTAGTTTATCTAACTTGTTCAATGTTCTAATATCGACATCTTCTTGATGGGCTTTCATTTCCCATTGAACCCCCATTTTTCCCGATCTCGTAGTTGCATATTGAGGACCGGTGTCCCTAAAAAAGAGGTCTTGGGTACCATACTTGTGTTCGTAATAGTCATTGTAGAGGGGTTTGTTACAGTTCCTTGATTCGGTCCAATTGTAGTGTGCGCTACAGTATTCACACTTGGTACTCCCAAAGTATCCCTTGGCACGGGGGTTTGTGCGTTCCCACACATCTTAGCATGGGATTGAACTGATTTCCCCCCAAATGATTTGCAGAATGCAACCCTATCATGTTTGGATTTGATACTTGCGTGGCCCAGGTCTGTGTTTGTGAAACCTGTCCAGTCGGGAAAGATGGGTTGTATGGATGTGAAATAGTAGATGAGGAATATGATTGGGAAGGCCATTGTTCTGCTTTCTTATTTGGTACTTTTTTTGAATATCCACCTTTTCGATGATTGATTTTGCGTTTATTCCTACTCCCTTCTCTTGATTGGTTTGAGTCTAGATCTGAGGAGGAAACTTCTGACTCTGAGATGTTTGTATTAGCGATATTCCTAGTCCTGAATTGATTGGGATTTCTTCGAGTATAGACTTGACCTGTCTCAAAATCCTTTACGTCCCTAAGGAACTTTTTGTGTTTCCGTTCCTTTATATCGTTTGTGAGTAAGGTGATGTTTTTTTGTAATTTACTTTCAAGAGTGGTAAATTCAGAATTTGTATTGAAAGTCTGAATCTATTTGATCTCTTTGTCTAGTCTCTCATGTAATCTATTGAGATGTACTTTTTCGTACTCATAAAGATAATTAATTAGTCAAAGCGAATTTTCTGTAAGAATTTGTTGCCACCCCTATAAATTCACTGTGTTCTTGATGTGAGTTGGGATGTAGATTAATACGGAGTCCTCTGTATACTAGTTTCTGTTTGAGGTAAGTCTCAAAACTGGCCACTTCCCAACTAGATTTCACGTATTGTCTGTATGTCTTTTGTAAATCTCGAAATGCTGTATTTACATCGGACTGATTTAAAGGTAAAGTTTCCCTGGATAAGACTCTAGAGATATAATTTGAAATACTGTCATTCACATCGTGAATCATAACCAAAACATAAAGACTAAAGGAATGTGGGCGTTCTTTGTGGGAAGTTCTCCAATCAAGAGACTACATAAGCTGGGAATTCTCCACCCCCTTCTGCTTCTTTCCTAATTTCTATATAGATTTGTGAATCCAAATAAAGCTTGCGCAGTGTATATTTGCCCCAGGCAATGATGGCATGAGTGAGACTTAAATCAGCTGTTGTCTGAATTATTCCTTACGACGTGCACACATGCTTTTGATTTGAAACACGGTCAAAGCACACTAAAATAGGATATCTTAAATACTACCCCAACAGAACTTTGCCAGGCAATTACAGGCCTGTAAACTTAACTTCCATCGTGGGGAAAATACTAGAAGGGTTAGTAAAAGACTATATACTGGAGTATGTGACATCAAATAGCCAGCATGGGTTTACTAAGAATAGAAGTTGTTAAACTAACCTGATCTACTTCTATGAAGAAGTGAGCAGATGCCTAGAGAAGCTGCTGTGGATATTGTGTTCTTGGACTTTGCAAAGGCATTTGACACTGTCCCTCATAGACGCCTGATGGGTAAAATAAGGTCTATTGGTTTGGCAGAAATCATTTGCAATTGGATTGAGAACTGTCTGAAGGATCGTATCCTGAGAGTTGTGGTCAATGATTACTATTCGGAATGGTCACCAGTTATGAGTGGTGTACCCCAGGGTTCTGTGCTTGGCCCACTACTATTTAATATATTTATTAATGATATAGTGGTAGGAATTAATAGCACTGTATCTATTTATGCTGATGACACCAAGCTGTGTAGAGTAATACAGTCTATGGAGGATGTTCATAGGCTACAGGGGGACTTGGACAAACTGAGTGTTTGGTCGTCCTCTTGGCAAATGAGGTTCAATGTGGATAAATGTAATGTTATGCACCTGGGAGCTAATAATCCAAAGGCAAAATATGTCCTTGGTGGAGTAAATCTGGGAGGGTCCCTTGTTGAGATGGACCTGGGGGTACTTGTAGGTCATAAATTGAATAACAGCATGCAATGTCAAGCAGCTGCCTCTAAAGCCAGTAGGATCTTGTCATGTATCAAAAGTGGTATGGACTCTCGTGATAGGGATGTAATATTACCACTGTACAAGGCATTGGTTCGGCCTCACCTGGAATATGCTGTCTAGTTCTGGGCACCGGTCCATAAAAAGGATGCCCTGGAGCTGGAGAGGGTTCAATGTAGAGCCACAAAAATGATAAGGGGTATGGAGGGTCTTAGTTATGGCGAAAGATTAAAACAACTAGATTTATTTAGCCTTGAAAAGAGACAACTACGAGAGGACATGATTAATTTATATAAATATATGAATGGTCCATACAAAAAAATATGGTGGTAAGTTGTTTCAGATTAAATCAAATAAAAAGACAAGGGGGCACTGTCTCCGTCTTTAGAAATCAAGGTTTAATCACCAGTAGCAACAGGGCTTTTTTACTATGAGAACTGTCAATCTGTGGAATAGCCTGCCTCAGGCGCTGGTCACAGCAGGGACAGCAGAGAGCTTCAAGAAGGGTCTAGATGCCTTTTTAAACCTTCCATTCCTTGGTTGAACTTGATGGACAAGTGTCTTTTTTCAACCATATAAACTATAATACAATGATACCATGTACTAACATGCATGACAATATAGGCATTGCCTGTATATATAGGATAGGAGCAGTATTACTTTGCATTTCCCATGAATTTACCTGGTAGCGCTGAGTGTACGATATAGTGGGTGCTGAGTGCTGTGATTTCACGCTCAGCGTCCGATATGTCAGCTGCTGGTACTAAATCTGTATCTGAGGTCACCCTTCTCGTGACAGGGTGACAAACTAGCAAAAGATGCCGGGATCGATAGGGGCCATCCCCCTATGGCATCACAGGGCCGATCTGATTGGTCCTGCGATGTTAATAGCTGCCATTGGCCAGTCTGTAATGATAGTGATTAGTGACTGTGGGGGGCAGATCCAAGTATCACTCCGCTCTCCAACACTGCCATTCTGCATTTGGTGGTGTTGGAGAGAGAAATACTGTGTGGCCTGTCCTGTACTGTGCAGCAGAAAAGATTTCTACACTCATCATCCATCCCACCCTAGTGTAATCCTAGTGTATTCACATTGTTGTCACGGGTGCTCCCTCGATCCCTGTCTCTGATCGCGGGTGCACCCATGCCTCTCAATGTTCCGCACTCACCTTCCCACTCCAGCGGCGTTCCTATCAGCTCCCACGGCTCGTCGCGATGCGTCCCGTCCCTAGGACGCGCACACCAGCTCGTGCTAAGATTTAAAGGCCAGCGCGCCATAATAATTGGCCGCTGGCCTTATTTTAAATTCAGCCTCTTGCTGTTGCTCTTTGCCGGATCTTCACACTTCCCTGAAGAGAAAGCTCCCTTTTTCCTGCGTTCCTGGATTCCAACGTTCCTTTGATTCCTGCGTCCCTGTGTGCCATTCCGTTCCTGCGTTCCTGTGTGCCAGTCCATTTCCTGTGTTCCTGTGTACCAGGTCCGTTCCTGCGTGCCTGTGTGCCCGTGCGTTCCAGTGGTCCTGAGTACTGTGTGCCTTCTGGGCTTTTTCTCCTGCCGTCTCTCTTGTACAGTTCCTCCCTGTGTTACTCACTTTGGCACCACCGCGGCTAGTCGCACTTGGAAGAGGGAAGAATGTTGGCGAGACATTGCTCAGTCCTGTCCTGTTCACCGGGTTATGGGCAGAAGAAGTAGTAGTTGGAGGAGGAAGGACATTGACGTGGAGGCAGTAGGGGAGTGAATTCTTTCGCGTTGGGGAACCTGGCGCATATGGACAATTTCATGCTAGGCGGCCTGTCCCGTGACCCTCGTGTTAAGAATTTATTCCAGACGTGATTACTGGGTATCACTCTCCTTGGACCCCACGGTACAAGCAAAATCTTTCCACTCTCATCGCCTGGAGAGGAAAGGAGTGTGAGAATGCATGAAATACCACAGGCCTTGTGCACAAGCTTAAACAGTATTTCCTCTAACAGCGCTAGCACAGAGGGCGTACTTTTGCGGACAAGTGCGAGGAGAGTTGGCGAGCAAGGTCAGCTTGTCCAGGCAACTGGTCATGGTACTCTTTTACAAGGCCTTTGCCATTTTATGTCACCCCATCAAGACACTGTTCACCTGTCCCAGTCTCGGCAGAGTAAGGCTGATCTTTACAAAAGATGGTGAGTGAGTATGTAGCTGACGCATACCATCGCCTAAATGAATCACACAGCTCCCTACAACTACTGGTTTCAAGCTGGACATGTGCACAACTGGCGCGTACGCCTTGGAGAGGTTCTTGCAGCGTGTTGTTCTGAGCGGGTTTTCAGGCATCTGATAGTCATACACGCCCGTCGAACAATGACAGTGCTGACAGTCTGATGCATATCAGATGAATAAGCCTGGATTTACTCGGATTTCCATTTCTCCACCAGGTGAAAAAGCTCACATGAATAACCCCAGAACCAAGCCAATTACTTGAAGAACATACTACACTTGATCTTATACAAAAGGTTCTTAGAAGGCTGTTTGTAGCCCCGCCGTGCTTTGACATTATAATTTGTTCAAAGTAAACTCTTGCTGGCCCCCACGCCCCTTGTGGGTGGGGAGGACCGAGAGCGGGGCCCCCCCCACCGTCGTGGAAAGGGAAAGCTCGCCTGGTAGCGGACCCGCCAGCTCCTCCCTCAAGGTCCAGCTAACATAGTTTTAACTTGCAGCACCTTTAATCTACTACTACTATTACTGCCTCCATACATCGTCGCCCATTATCAACGAGCTGTGTCAGGCAGAATTTTCGGGTGTTCAACCAGATACATAATGGAACTCGGCTCATCTGTCGCCGCATGCTGAGATCGGAAGTTGCAATCATCGGCAGCGCAATTATGGATGCCCCATACTGTCGCTCTTATTTTATGAACCATTTCCGAAAAACTATTTAAAATAGAACGCTATGCTATTTAATTATTCCTAGATGAATATTCTAAACGACCCCGCTGCTTTTAAAATTATAATTTTTTTTTCAAATAAATGCTTCAGGCACTCAGGCCAATTTTTGGGTTGGGAGGAGCCGAGAGACAGGGCTTTGGGACAGGCGAAAGCTCGCCTGGCATGCGGACCGCCAGCTCCATCCCAAGATAAGGCAGCTTAGAGGCATCCATGCATAATGCCCCGCTGTTTCCCTTTCTCGCAGTTTCTCACCTCCACGATCCCTCCACACGTCCACCAATTCTCCATGCGCAACTTTCAACTGTCTATACCCCAGACCTGGAGCGGCAAGATTGAAAACAGGCACATCACTCCCACTCTTATCAAACGAGCTGTGTCTGCAGAATTTTCAGTCGTTGTCACCATATACGTATGGGCGACACGTGGCTTCCCCGATTCGCCACCATGCTGTGTTTCGACTAAATAGACCGTCAACACTTTTGTTCAATAGGAATCATTTCATGTGCCGCTTCTTGCTCACCTCTTTGTTTCCTCTCTGCAGCTAAGACCAGGCAAAATACTGATATAACAGTGCTACACTTTAATCCTTCCAAAAGGTAACTTTTTTAATTTGGTTTTGAGTCCATTTGTGGTATGTCGCCATGCCACTCTCTAGCCGCCGCATTCTTGGCCGCTGCCATCTGCATGCAGTCTTCTATAGTGTCAGGGTCATTATTGGATATTTAGTTTTAGGTGCTATCTAGCCTCATTCGGTCACTTGTCCATCGCCATGCGGTTGCCCCTAATTTTGCATAATGGTGGTCTGATTAGCCATCCCCCTCAGAGGCATCCATGCATGCTTGGCCCCTGCTGCTTCCTTTCCATTTCCGTGGTGTTCCATCCTTTTCTGAGGTTCCAGGTGTTTTGGGCCAACTTCCCTGTGGCAGACCCTTGGTCCCTTGAAAAATGGCTCAGTCTCCCATTGACTTCAATGGGGCTTTGTTTAATTCGAGACGAGACTGGAGCATCGGGAAAATTTTGTCTCGATAATGAGCACCCGAGCATTTTAAAAGTGCTCGCTCATCCTCTAGTCACTATATAATGCATAGTTGTTACTTGAAGCAGGTCAAGGGGAACTTTCCTGTGAATTTCAAGACAGCGGTAATAAAGCTTTGCATTTTAGGAACCAGCAAAAAGGGGTGGAGCGCAGTACTTTTTGGAGCGAGGCCACGCCGTCTTGTATCCCAGAGCAGCACTTTCCAGGAGAAGTTCCCTCAAATTGCAATAAGGACAAGGGCATAAAAAGGTGCAGTGGGGGGTGTGCTCACAAAAGGGTATAAGGAGTCAAACCATTTAGCCATTGTACACGCCCCGATAAATCTGACTATGCAAATACAGGAATGTTTTAGGATATATGCAACACCTCCCAGAAATATATAATTTTTAAAAAATTTACTGCATGATTAACTCCGATGTACTCTTCACAGCTTATACATAATTCAGCCTGCTGCACCTTCCCTTTCTGAGCCCACCTGTCAATAATTGGCACACAGGAGTAGTGCCATACTTGGGGACAACCTGCAGAATGATTTTGGCGGTGTTAGTCCCTAAAGTGACATGAGTGGGTAATGGCCTCTTTTGAGAAATAAATAAATTTTTAATTTGCACATTCACTTGCATTACATTTTGGGAGGTGAAAAGATCACTATAGGCTCAAATTAAATTCTTTACGGAGTCTAGTTTCTAAATGTTGTAGCTTTGTGGATGTTCTATTACTGGTACTTACCAAGTCTCTGCAAGTACGTTGTTGGCAACTGAAAAATTTCTAGCCAATCGACCCGCCAAAAACCCAATAGCCTAATTCCCTTCTTCACATTGCTGCCGCTCACACCACCATGTTTCAACCCCTGCTCGCTGCAGATGTCACACAGCTCCTTTCCCAGTGACTCCCCCACCACTCCCTGTCACCTACCCCCCACAAAGCCACCTTCTTCAACCCCCCCACACACACCCTATCCTGCAATCTTGACCCCACCAACACACGATACATCCTATCTTTTCAGTATGAAATGCCTATAATGTATGGCTTCTGGTAGGTCCTCTTTCGCCCATACACATCGGCTCCTGTAGACCCCCCCCCCTTTTGCTTTGAGTCCTAGCAATTTTTACTGTAGTGTAATTCTAGACTTAGGAATGTATAATCTGTAAGGGGCTCCCAGAATGTTTTGATGGTATAATGATACTATATTATGTTGGTGTATATATTTACGTCCCTCGGGAACCTAGCCCAGTTGCACCATTAAGCTCAGCCCTCTGACTGCGTTGTTTTTATATTGTTATCTAAACTTTTGAACACTTTCACTATCAAACTGCATTTGTATACTTCATTTTAGTGTTAAAATTAGAGATCATCCTATCTCGTAGACGGAGGGGGCTGTCCTGATTCCAATGTGCTTGCTATTTGGGGGGGCTGTCTGATTTGGTGTCTCTGCCTGGGTATCGGAGGAGGGCGGTCTATTTGGCATCTCTTCCGGCATATATACGGGGGGCGGCGGTCTGATTTGGCGTGTCTCTGCGGTGTATACTGTGGGGGCTGTCTGATTTGGTGTCTCTGTTGCGTATACGGGGGAGGGGGGCTGATCTCATTTGGCGTCTCTGTTTGAGTATACGAGCGGCTGTCTGATTTGGCATCTCTGCTGCATATACTGAGGGGGGCTATCTGATTTGGGCTCTCTGCCTGAGTATACGGTGGGCTGGCTGATTAGAGTCTCTGTCGTGTATACGGGCCGATGTGACGTTGAGGAGGGTCTGTCTGATCTGGGGTCCGTCTTGTATATATAGGGGGGGGGGTGGGCTGTCTTGGGGTTTCTGCGGGGGGGGGTGGGGGGGGGGGGGGGGGTCAGGGTTTGTTTTATATACGAAAGATATTGTAATACGGGGGGTGTTCTGTCCAGTCCTGGGGGTCTGCTGCCAGTGCTTGCTTTGGGACGGGGGAGATCCCGCGCCAGTGCTATGGGGGGAGGGCGTAGCTTATAATATACATTTACGGAATTTCGCTTTACATGCTTTAGATATATTATTAGTGTCCTCTCATTTTTGCTATATTATGAGGCCGCAACTTTAGGTTCGTTTTTCTCATTTTCATGAAAATCAACCAAAATCACATGTTGGAGGGACAACTCAGTTATTTCACGTGACTTTCAAAGGCCTAATACAATAGTAAAACCCCATAAATTACCCCACTATAGATACTTCACCCTCAACATATGTAAAACAACTTCTATTAAGTCTATTAACCCTTTAAAGTGTTTCACATGGGTAAAACAATATGATCTGCGATTTAGGAACTTTAGAATTTTTGTGGGTACATACATTCATTTAGTCAAAAGTACAGTTTCATAATAGTTAAATATGAAACGGCCTGCATTTTTGTTTCCCCCATTTCTCCCAAGTGTACGGAGACCCCATATGTGGTGGTAAACTGCTGTATGGGTGCACGCTGGGTATAGAATGAAAACATCGCTATTCATATTTGTATTGTCACAAATGTATAGGCTATAATTTTTATTATTTGTAATGTCAAATATTGATGCTTATTAGTTTGTCGGGATGAGATACCATGTATAGATAATTCATTTTGGGAGTCTAAAGCTTACTCATGAAGATTTTAATTAACATTTCAAGGGGGGAACACAACACAAAATCATTACTTTTTATTTTGGATTTTTTAGCACTTTTTTCCTTTGCTCACCATAACGTAACTAAATAATATCTTTATTCTCTGGTTCACTCATCAGTGATACCTCATTTTATCGTTTTTCTATATCTATTCCTAATCTTTGCTCAATTTTACTGAGTCAAGCAGACATTGGACGAAAGTCAACCAACTTTTCATGGCCATAACTTCAGTATTTTGCTGTTGTCCGATCTGGTTGAGGGCTTTTTTTTTTGCGAATAGAGTCCTGTTCTTTTCAATCGCTCATAGTTTAAGGAACTTAACTTTTTTTGATACTTTCCTAGAAGTGATGGTGTTTGCTGGAAAAATTGTATAATTACCGGAAGTTTATCGTTTTTTTTTTTTTTTCCGTTGTTCACCGAGCGGGTTCAACATCCTTGATTTAGATTCATTGTACAGATTAATACGGACACGCAGGATGCCAAATATGTACTTTTTCTGTGTTTTTTTTATACTTTATTTGCATTTTATGTGTACTAAGAAATGATGGGACTTTTTGTTTTATTTATTTCATTATTATATAAAATGTTTAAACTTTTTTTTTTCAGGCGCAGAAGAAGTACCCTTAATGATCCCCTAAAAAGTCGATGGGCGTCATTAGTGTTAACATTTCTACAAAGTGTTTTGGTTTTTTTTAACTATGATTTATTTCATGGTACCTACTGGAATACCCAGATACACTCCAATTCCAAACACTGGCTAGCATTGGGCTGGGAAAGTTTAAAACCATGGGCTCTTCACACCGAAGTTAGTGGCACACAGCTGCTCGTTATTGCTGTCTGTCTGGTTATGAAAAATGGTTGACTGCAGTCTTTCTTTTTTTTTTTTTAAGCTCCTAGCAATCCTCCCCCATTTTCATACACCTACTGACTCAATTAAGCACATCAGTCTGACATTACTGAGGTGGAGAAAGCTTATGGCTTTTCCGCTTTCAATCCCATAAACAGTACTGCAGCCAACCGAAGCCTTGGCAATCTATCGAGTCTGGTACTGGATTGTACTTGTCTTCAACTGGTATCCCTGGTAGCATGGGTCAGTGGAGCATTAGCAACACGCTTTGAGGACATAGGGGGAGATCTAACATGTTTTGCAAGGCATTTAACAGGACCCCTTTTCCAACCATTTTGTTGTATTTTTTTTTTTTTACCCTTCTGGCCACGTTGGCAGTGGATACACTCCCCACTGGCGCTACTGTATTACATAGTCGCTTCAGTTCGACTTGGCCCAACTGGTCCCTGACATGGCTTCTGGATCATAACTACAGGTCCGTACCCCATTTCTATATCGTGGCCTCCGGGGGGAAAAATTAAGACTGCTGTTCAAAATTCTAAGGATTCCTCTCATGGGGCAGTCATCATACACTGGCCTAAGTGTCCAACATAACGATTACCTAACCCCCTTCCCCCAAGCTCCAGCCTCTGAGAAACCTGGCGTTTGCAGCACTGCACTGGGGCACTTCTTCACCATGGGGGATGGGTTTTGTCTTTTCTGTTTTGATTTTTTGTTTTTTTGCTTTGTTTTTTTCTTTTTTTTTTTTTCTTCTCTTCTCCCCTCCCTTTCCCTCGTTCCCCCCTTTCTTCTCTCTCTCTTCTTCTCCTTTTTCCTCCCCTCCCTTCTTTTCCCTCCTTCCCTTCGCCCTCCTTTTCTCCTAGCTTCTTTTATCCTTTTTCTCTTTTCTTTCTTCTCTTTCCTTTCCCTTCCCCTCCCTCCCCCCCCCCCTGCCTTTCCTCCCCCTTCTTTTCCCCTTCCTCCTTTCCTCCCCCTTTCTCTCTCTTTTTACCTTATACGGAAAGTATTTAGACAATGTGTAGACAAGCAAAGTGTCAATGTTACGTGGTGTAACAAACGGGACAGGGTGAGGGGAATCAATTTTATTGCACGTTGCGTACACAACATACAGCACACAAATAGAACTTGTTGAATAAACAATAT
Source organism: Engystomops pustulosus (assembly GCA_019512145.1). Classification (NCBI taxonomy): domain Eukaryota; kingdom Metazoa; phylum Chordata; class Amphibia; order Anura; family Leptodactylidae; genus Engystomops; species Engystomops pustulosus. The sequence goes on from CM033649.1 coordinate 54,483,250, forward strand.
AACACAAAATCCAGTATAAAGTATGGCGCAATCTTAGCTAATCGCTTAATCAACAAAGGCCCAGGATGAGAGATACTGCTCGGCATAGTAGAGGATAACCTTAAAAATAGTGCTGAATATCATATACTCCTTGCCATGCCAACAAAGGGATGGGGGGGTCCTATAAGTGTAGTCACGATGGGTCAGGGACTGTGGAGATTAATATGTCTCCAACTATTTAGTTGGAATGCGGTCCAAGGCTGGTGAAGCCCATCAAGTATAGTTTCAAGAAAGCTTAAACCTTGAAGTCCCTAAGGCTCACGAGGAACCACACCCGGCAAAAACCGCACATGAGCCATACTGGTGTCATTACTGTCAGTTCCTCTCAGACAACCGAGGTGGACTTTCCTGGCCCATTCGACAATGGAAGTTCTTACGTCCTGCAGTATAGAGCGGTATTACTGCCAGCCACAATCAACAAAGCGCAGATATCTCTTTTGAGTTCTTATTTGGCCTGCAAATTGCATCCTGCTACATCCAGGCAAGGCAGTCATCTGTTTACCCGCAATCCGTTGATATGTGTCAAACACCTTGTTCCAAAGCTTGATGCATCGACAGCTCGCCCCGTTGGTTCCACACGCAACAGGCATCCAAGACAGAAGGGAAGGCCCAATGCAACACTGTCGCACCTGGGTACGATTTTGATATCGATTTTGTTAGCCCTTTTTTGAGCTGAGCGCAATGACATCTTTATGTGAAAAGGAAAGATGTGTCCCAGTCCTCCTGCGTCAAGGGGGGCACACAACTCACATCCAGCTCCTTAAAAACGGAGGTCTGAGGTCTTAAGTCCTTGTCAAGAAAGTGTAGATTTGGGATCGTAGATCAAACGGCGCCAAAGTCTCAAACAAACACCCCTCGAAAGCATGAGGGAATCTGCAAAGTAAGTTGCGTCAACTGCCCCCACTATGAAGGACTGTAATTGAGATTCCTCAACCAGAACTGTTGTTCGACCACTTGCGTGGATTACAAATACCCAGGAAGGTCAGGGGGTCTTCGCGATTCCACCAACCCAGGAAAGACACCTAGCCAATCCCGGCGGGAATCCAGGGTTGCGGAATATTGCTGTGAGTGGACTGACATTTCACGGGACAGAGACTTCTTAGAATTGGCAATTCTCCACATGATAGGCGTTAACGTAAAGGTTTTAAAACTTTGACTTGATATCTATTGCTCTTATTTTTCTTTTCATATAATGGACACATCTACAAAAATTGTTACATGTAAATTCTGACTAAAACTTGTACTAATATTGTTATATGGAGGCGAGGGGGAAGAGGTCTTATACTCACTTCATCTGGTTTCTCCCGTGGCACCACTGTCTCTATGTTGATTAAAATTGGTTTGATCTCAAAATTAACATATATGTTACACAAGAGGAATCAATATGTCCCCTTTTGACACAGCAATGACCTCCTAGCAGCTTATCTTTTCATAAATATCCAGAATAGTTACAGAACAATGTGACCCTACGCATATTTCCTCCTCTGAGCTGGCTAAAAATATGGACTGCAGAAGGCACCTCTTGGAAATGTGCTTACAATTCCAATATAAGGCCCCATTATAGATGACCTCCTGAAAACCCTACAGGCCTAGCCTAGAGCTCTAGGTACGTTCTCATCCTGTAATAAAAGACAGGCTTAGAAAGACCTGTCCTTTTTTGATGCATATCAATATGTTTTACCATTTAATTACAAGTGGAAGTGAATTTTTTTTTACCTATGTTCTCAAAGATCAGACTAGATCTTCAGGAACTTTGTTTTAATATTTTTGTTGCTGCAGCCACAGTAACTCAACAATTGTCTGTGTTTGGGCTGTGCTGGTTCTAGACAGTCCTAACTGCACCATTAACCCTAATCCTGGCAATCAGTGTTCAGTCTTGATTGCCAGGATCAGAGAGGGAGCAGACTTGCCTCTTCCTTCTGTACTGTGTATAGAGAAAAAGACAAGAAGCTATAAATAGTGTTTTTGTCTTCTTTGCACGGGTGCTCTGCCTCTGCCTACAGTGGGGCACCTAGAGATGCTGGTCGGTTGCTATTTCCTGGACGACAGCCCTGCCGGAATATCAATGACACCCTAAGCACTCAGAATCGTACAGCACGTACTGAGCCAATGGCCGGTTCAGTCTGCAACTGAGCCAAACCAGCATCGGGATTTGTGGTGATGTCACGGTAATCTCTGCGGACAATCCGAGTAACACGGGGGCATAGTATATACTCCTTCTCAATCGCGTGCCCCTCAGCGTTCAGGGGTTGCGACAGTTGCTATGGCAACATATAGGTCTGTGGCCAAGCCCCGGGCTGTCCATATTAAATACTGCAAGGTCCTGTTACATATCGAGACTTTACAGGCACAGTGTCATCCTATCATCATATTGACTTGTTTCTTGTCCATGTTAGGGGTGGGGGGGGGGGTTTTGTTTTTTTGGGGGAGGGGGGCCGATAATAGGGGTCAGTTTGTGCGGGGTTAAGAAGCTATCGATATTGAGAGAGAAGGATGAGGAAGTGAAATAGGTTAATTGCGGGGTACGCTGGCGGACGGTGCTAAGGATTATGCTGCGTTGCGTCGGATGTGGGAGGTTGAGCCAGGTCGTAGTAGAAGGGGGTAGGAGAAAAAGAGACAAGGGGAGTACGGGCAGGCGTGCAAGCTAGTGTTAAAGCCCAAGCGTATGAGTGCGACCGTGAACGATTTGAAAGAAGGAAGGGGACAGTAGGAAGTAGGTAACATCTACGCGCAAAGGCGCGAGAAGTATTGGATTTCGTTGGTTCTAGTTATTGTGTCGAGGGGTTTTTATGTTAGGTGCTGTTAGTCATTAGATTATTAGTGGTATTATTAGTTCCGAGACGGGGGTTTGTATCTAATTGGAGGTTATAGGGTTTTGGGCAAGCGACAAGAGGTGGGGGGGTGGTGGCGAAAACAATAGAAGGAGCGGCTGGATGCTGGTCTGGATCACGCCCACCACCTCCCTCCGTCCACGCGGCACAGCGGTACCACCCGGCGGGCCCGCTCGCTGACCACCCGACGCCATACGCAAAAAAAAAAAAAAAGTGAAAATGAAATAGTTTACATAAAATTAAACAAATAAATGATTCATCCAAGCATTGTTACATTTTACACTTTGCAAATATACACTAAAAATTTGAATATTCACCATAAAAACCCGCACATATTTAGTATTGGCCACCTCCGTAATGACCGTATCAATAAAACCCTTACTTCTCCGTCACAATGAACCGCCTTCAATAATATTTAATTTTTAAACACCACAAAATTATGATTTTTTTACCTATATTGTTCCACATAAAATTAATAAAAGTAATTTAAAACTCTATAATACACAAATAGTATTATTGTAAAGCACCACATGTTTTCCACAAAAAACATTGAGCAAATGATAGATTTTGTTTTTCCCTAATGAGGTTTAGGTACATATTATTAAAACGTAAGTACTTGGCATGTCGCAGTACTCAAACTGACATGTGTAATAAATCTAATTTACTTAGATGTATATGGTGAACACCACAAAAAAACCAATCATTACATCTTTGATGTATGTCTACATTTCCCTCCACAAAAAAAGTTAATAAATTTTTAGCGATAGGGGCATAGCACCCAAAATAAGAAAGCCCTTGCATGGCAACAAATATTTTATAGTGCAAAAAGTGTGTAATTGAAACCACAAAACCCACAAAATTCTATCTCTATGCATGTCCTCCTCCTTCTGTGCATCGCTGTGCAGCCTCCACAGTAACATAAAACACGTGGGGGTTTACGTACTCAAGAAATCTTTTCTTGAACATGTATTTTAGGGCTAAATGAATGTATTACCGACAAAATTGGACCATTCTAAATTTCACATCCATTTGATTAATTAATATTAAGATCGTGAGGGGTTTAAGGGAACCTGTCAACCCGGGACCTCACTTTTCACTAAGACGATTGTAAAGCCCTTACACCCGTATCAATATGCCTTTAATGCTTTTCTAGAGCATTTCATTACAATATAATTGTGTGTTAAACTTACCTACTCTCGGACAAATTCCATTCCTTGGTAGTCAAGGGGCTGGACTTTGGATTCGAATGCATTTCAAAAAACAACATGTGCTTGTCTGTGTTACCCCTCCTCAGCCTTGGCCCCCACCTTGTCTCCTGCTTGCTCCACCTCCTGCTTCTTCTCAGAGGTCACTGTCTGGTCAGCCCTGACTATCTGGGGAGGGACAAGCTGTACAGGAGCACAAACTGGAGACAACCGCAGCTCCGACAGTCACATGTTTTTTTTTTTGAAATGCATCTCAAACCAAAGTCCAGCCTCTGTTACTACCCCAGGATTTTGTAAGGAGCAAGGTAGTTATAAACACAATACACTCCCGGCCACTTTATTAGGTACACCTGTCCACTGCTTGTTAACACTTAATTTCTAATCAGCCAATCACTGGCGGCAACTCAGTGCATTTAGTGCATGTAGACATGGTCAGAGGACAATCTCCTGCATTCAAACCGGCATCAGTCATGGGAAGAAGGTGATTTTAGTGCCTGTTGAACGTGGCATGTTGGTTGGTGCCCCAGAAGGTCTGTCTGAGTATTTTCAGCAACTGCTGATCTACTGCATTTTTCACGCCAACCATCTCTATGGTTTACAGAGAATGGTCCGAAAAAGAAAACACATCCAGTGAGCGGCAGTTCTGTGGGCGGAAATGCCTTGTTGATGCCAGAGGTCAGGGAGAATAGGCAGACGTTTCGAGCTGATAGAAATGCCACAGTGACTCAATCGCCACCCGTTTACAACAATGTATGCAGCGGAGCATCTCTGAACGCACAGTATGTCCAACTTGAGGCCGATGGGCTTACTGGCAGGCAGAAGCCACACCGGGTGCCACTCCTTTCAGCTAAGAACAGAAACGGAGGCTACAATTTGGCACAACTCATCGAAAATAGACAGTAGTAAGATTGGAAAAACTTGCCTGGTCTTATGAGTCTCGATTTTCCTGCTGCGACATCGGATGGTAGGGTCAGAATTTGGCGTCACAACATAAAAGGCATGTGATCCCGCCTTTATCAACGTTTCCGGCTGGTGGTGGTGGTGTCATGGTAGTGGGGAATATTTTCCTTGCCCCTCTTGGCCCCTTGGTCCTCATTGAGCTCGTGCAATGCCACATCTACCTTTGTCTGACCATGTCCATCCCTTTATGAACCACAATGTACCCAACATCGGATGCTACTTTCCGTAGGATCTGCGCCATATCTTAAAGCTGGATCATCTCAGACTGGTTTCTGAACATGACAATGTGGTCACTTGTATCTCAAATGGCCTCCCTCACCCCGATCTCATCAATAGCATCTTTGGGATGTGGTGGAACGGGACGATTCGCATCATGGACGTGCAGCTGACAAAATCTGTGGCACTGTTGATGCCATCATGTATTGGACCAAATCTCTGATGAATGCTTCCAGCACCTGTTTAATCTATGCCACGAGAATTGAGCAGTTCTGAAGGCAAGGGGGTCCAACCCGTTACTAGCATGGTGTACCTAATAAAGTGGGGCCGTTGAGTGTATATTGTATGCAAATGCATATAAAGGCAGAGAGGCCTATTGCACTGCAGTGGACTTTTACAATCTGTCTTTAGTGAAAAATATGTTCCCTGTATGAACAGGTTCCCTGTAACAATCTTCCTAAAAGTGAGTTCTACATGATATTGACGTACCCTAGTGGGATAAATAGAGATATTCGGCACTAAAATGCTCGAGTGCTCGTCTTTGAGTCGAATATTTTTGATGCTCAAGATGCTCGTTTCAAATAACAACTCCATTTGAAGCAAGGTACTCGATCCTCGAGGGGACCAAGCTCTGCAACATGGAAGTTTGGCCCAAACTGGAAACCTCAGAAATTATGGAACACCACGGAATGGACATGAAACAGCAAGGGCATCATGCATGGATCCTCTGGGCTGCCTTAATCGGCACCATTAATGCCACAATTATGGGCAACGCATGACGATGACAGAGTGCCGAGTGAGGCGAGATAGCATCTACACCCCCAATACTTGACCCTGACACTTCAGGGGATGCATGCGTGGGCAGCGGTCAGGCTAGAGAGTGGCATGGCGACATAACCCCAAATGGGACTCAGGCTTCAAACCGAATTTTAAAAAATTCCTTTGGCGAGGATAATTTAACACTGTCGTATCAGATTTGGCCTGGTTATGGCGGCAGAGATTAACCAAAGGAGGGTGAGCAAGAAGCGCTGAAATGATTTCCTTGTGACAAATGTTGACGATATATTTAGATCGATAACACAGCATGGCGGCGACGAGAGCCAAGTTCCATAACTAATCTGGTGAAACACCCGAAAAATAGCCTGACACATCTCGTTTGCTCAGGGGACAAACATATGGAGGCAGCTATGGATACGGCTGTGGACGCAGCTATGGAGACGGCGTTGGAGGCAGCTATGAACGCGTGTGGAGGCCCTATGAGACGGCGTGTGGAGGCAGCTATGGAGACGCGTTGTGGGCGCTGCTTGGAGACAATGTGGGGTGGAGGCTGCTTCGAGAGATGTGTGGAGGCATGTTGGGGGGGGGGACGCGCACCCAGTCATACAGCTTTGCATCCATTGTCAAAATGAGTGACCCATATACAACACCATAAAATCACACCGGAAACACACCCAAAATGTAGCCTGACACCGCTCTTTTCGAAGGGGACAACCGTGGAGGCAGCTATCCAGACGACGTGTGATGGCAGCTATCGAGACATGTGTTTGAGGCTTCTATTATAAAAAAAAAAGACGCGTGTAGAGCAGTGTGACGGTTATGGCACCGAGTGAACGTAGGATGTGATAAAGAGGAGTGACAAAGATAGATTTTAGAGTAAGGTTAGAGTAGTAAATTAAAGTTTGCTGCAGTTAAAACAATGTTAGTTGGATCCTCCATTGAGTGGGGTGTTTAGCACTCATATGCCTGCACAACTGTGGTGGTTAGCTAGTGTAGTGGGTGTGGGGGTGGGACCCCTGCTTATCCTGGTGTGGCACAGGTTGCACACCACAGTCTGTCGGTCATACCGCTGTTTCTTTAAGAACCTACCAGACTTGAAGAACATCTAGCCCTCCGCCACTGGTGTCACGGGTGCTCCCTCGATCCCTGTCTCTGATCGCGGGTGCACCCGTGCCTCTCAATGTTCCACACTCACCTTCCCCGGCTCCAGTGGCGTCCTCTGCAGCTCCCACGGCTCGGCGCGAGCGTCCCCGTCTCCTAGGACGCGCACACCAGCTCGCTAAGATTTAAAGGGCCAGCGCGCCAATAATTGGCGCTGGCCTTATTTAAATTCCAGCCTCTTGCTGTTGCTCTTGCCGGATCTTCAAATTTCCCTGAAGAGAAAGCTCCCTTTATTCCTGCGTTCCTGTGATTCCAACATTCCTGTGATTCCTGCGTCCCTGTGTGCCAGTCCGTTCCTGTGTGCCAGTCTGTTCCTGCGTTCCTGTGTGCCAGTCTGTTCCTGCGTTCCTGTGTGCCAGTCCGTTCCTGCGTTCCTGTGTGCCAGTCCGTTCCTGCGTTCCTGTGGATCAAAGCTGGACATGTGGCACGAACTGGCGCTGTACGCCTTGGAGGTTCTTGCTAGCGTGTTGTCTGAGCGGGTTTTCAGTGCATCTGATAAGCATACACGCCCGTCGACTGACAGTGCTGACAGTCTGATGCTTATCAAGATGAATAAAGCCTGACTGACAGTGCTGACAGTCTGATGCTTATCAAGATGAATAAAGCCTGGATTTCTCAGGATTTCCATTCTCCACCAGGTGAAAGAAGCTCAACCTGAATAACCCCATAACCAAGCCAATTACTTATAAGAACAGTACTACACTTGATCTTATACAAAAGGTTCTTAGAAGTGCTGTTTGTAGCCCCCGCCTGCTTTGAAAATTATAATTTTTTCAAAGTAAACTCTTCTGGCCCCCAGGCCCATTGTGGGTGGGGAGGAGCCGAGAGGCAGGGGCTTGGACAGGAGAAAGCTCGCCTGGTAGCGGACGCCAGCTCCATCCCAAGGTCCAACTAACATAGTTTTCATTTCAGCACCTTTAATCTACTACTACTTTACTGCCTCCATACATCGTCCCCTTATCAAGCGAGCTGTGTCAGGCAGAATTTTCAGGTGTTTCACCAGATACATAATGGAACTCGGCGAGTTGGAGGAGGAGGAAATGGACAGTCAGGCCAGTGAGGGGAGTGAATTCTTGCGCGTTGGGACTCTGGCGCATATGGCAGATTTCATGCTAGGCTGCCTATCCCGTGACCCTCGCGTTCAAAGAATTTATTCCAGCACCGATTACTGGGTATTCACTCTCCTGGACCCACGGTACAAGCAAAATCTTTCCACTCTCATCCCTGGAGAGGAAAGGAGTGTGAGGATGCATGAATACCAGCAGGCCCTGGTGCACAAGCTGAAACAGTATTTCCCTTCTAACAGTGCTAGCAGCAGAGGGCGTACTTTTGCAGGACAAGTAGCGAGGGAGAGTAGGCGAGCAGGCAGCTTGTCCAGCACTGGCAGGGGTACGCTTTACAAGGCCTTTGCCAGTTTTATGTCACCCCAGCAAGACACTGTCACCTGTCCCCAGTCTCGGCAGAGTAAGGCTGATCTTTACAGAAAGATGGTGAGGGAGTATGTAGCTGACCATACCATCGTCCTAAATTCCATCCCAAGATTTGGCAGCCTCAGAGGCATCCATGCATGCTGCCCCTGCTGTTTCCTGTCCATTTCGCCTCCACGATCCTCCACAGCGTCCACCAATGTCTCCATGCACAACTTTCAACTCTCTATACCCCAGACGCTGGAGCGGCGAGAGGATATACAGCACATCATCCCCTTATCAAACGAGCTGTGTCATGCAGAATTTTCAGGTGTTTCACCAGATACATAATGGAACTCGGCCCGTCTGTCGCCGCCATGCTGGAGACCTGAAGTTTCAATCATAGCAGCGCAATATGGATGCCCCATACTGTCACTCTTAATCATGGAAGTCGTCTCCATGGCTGCCTCCACATGTCGTCCCCTTATCAAACGAGCTGTGTCATGCTAATTTTTCGGGTGTTTTACCAGATATGTTATGGAACTTGGTCACTATGTCGCCACCATGCTGTATTATCGACTAAATATACCGTCAACCTTTTGTTCACATAGGAAATCATTTCAGCGCTTCTTGCTCACCTCCTTTGGTTCCTCTCTGCCACCCATTGGTTTAAAGCCTGAGTCCATTTGGGGTATGTCGCCATGCCACTCTCTAGCCTGCCGCTGCTGCCGCTGCCTCTGCATGCCGTCTTCTATAGTGTCAGGGTCAATTATTGGATGTTTTAGGTGCTATCTTGCCTCATTCGGTCACTCTGTCATCGCCATGCTGTTGCCTATAATTTTGGCATAATGGTGCGATTAAGCAGCCTCAGAGGCATCCATGCATGCTGCCCCTGCTGTTTCCTGTCCATTTCCGTGGTGTTTCCATCATTTTCTGAGGTTTCAAGGTGTTTGGCCAAGCTTCCCTGTGCAGACCCTTGGTCCCCTTGAAAAATGCTCGAGTCTCCCATTGACTTCAATGGGGTTCGTTATTCGAGACGAGCATCTAGCCTCATTCGGTCACTCTGTCATCGCCATGCTGTTGCCCATAATTTTGGCATAATGGTGCGATTAAGCAGCCTCAGAGGCATCCATGCATGCTGCCCCTGCTGCTTCCTGTCCATTTCCGTGGTGTTTCCATCATTTTCTGAGGTTTCCAGGTGTTTGGCCAAGCTTCCCTGTGCAGACCCTTGGTCCCCTTGAAAAATGCTCTAGTCTCCCATTGACTTCAATGGGGCTCGTTATTCGAGACGAGCACTGGAGCATCGGGAAAAGTTTGTCTTGAATAATGAGCACCCGAGCATTTTAGTGCTCGCTCATCTCTAGTCACTATATAATGCATAGTTGTTACATTGATAATCAGGTCAGAGGGGAACTTTCCTGGAATTTCAAGAGGCGGTAATAAAGCATTTGCATTTTGGAGACCAGCAGGGGGGGAGCGTCAGTACTTTTGGAGCGAGGCCACCGTATTGGTACCATAGCAGCCACTTTTCCATAGAAGTTCCTCAAATTGGGCCAGAAGGACAAAGGACATAAGAAGGTGCAGGGTGTGCGCCAAAAGGGTAATAAGGGAGGCAAACCATTTAGCGGTGACACTTGCCCCGATAAATCTGGACTATGCAGAAGGAATGTTTTTTAGATATATCACATCCTCCCCAGATATATAATTTTTAAAAAAAAAATTTACTTGCATGATTAACTCCGACAATGTAACGTTTCTTCACAGCTTACTAATTCAGAGTCCATCACCTGCCTTGCACGCTTCCCTTCTGAGCCCAGCCTGTCATGAATTGGCACACATGGCGTATTGCCAATACTTTGGGACAACCTGCAGAATTATTTTTTGGGGTGTTGTAGCTAAGTGACATGATCCTGGTAATGGCATTTTTTAGAAATAAATAAAATTTTTAATTGCACCATTCACTTTGCATTACATTTTGGAGGTGAAAAGGATCACTATAGCGCAAGATAAATTCTTAAGGGGGGAAAAGTCTAGTTTTCAAACATGTTGTATCTTTGTGGATTTTCTATTGTAATTACTTGGTCTTAAAGGGCTCTGCAAGTCCGTTGTTGCACTGAAATATTTCTAGCCAAATCGACCCACTCCAAAAACCCAATAGCACTAATTCCCTTCTGCACATTTCTTGCGCCGCTCACACCATCCATGTTCACCCTGCTCTGCATTGTCCACAGCTGCATTTCCCAGTGACTCCCCACGCTCCCTGATCAGCATACCCCCCACAGCCACCTTTTCACCCTCCCCACCCACACCTATTAGTGCATCTTGACCCCACCAACACATACAGATACAACTCGCGAACAATTTCAGTATGAAATGCCTATAAATGTATGGGCTTCTGTATGTCCTCCTTTTCCTGCCCCATACACTCGGCTCCTGGTAAACCCCCCCCACCTTTTTGCCTGTGAGTCCCTAGCATTTTTACTGTAGTGTATTCTAGACTTCGGAATGTATAATCTGAATGGCTCCCAGAAGGTTTGATGGTGTAAATGTAATATTTATGTTGGTTATATATTTTACGTCCCTTTCGGACATAGCCCGTTTGTACCTAAGTCTCAGCCCTCTGAACTGCGTTGGTTTTATATGGTTATAACTTTGAACACTTCACTTATCAACTCATTGAATACTTCATTTTAGTGGTTAAAATTAGAGATCATCCTATCTTCGGTTAACGGAGGTGCCTGTCCTGATTCACAGGTGGTGCCTGCATATTGGGGGGCTGTCTGATTGGTGTCTCTGCCCTGGGTATACGGAGGGGGGGGCGGGTCCTGATTTTGGCATCTCTGCCTGATATAATAACGGGGGGCGGCTGTCGGATTTGGGCGTCTCTGCCTGTGGAATACTGTGGGGGGGCTGTCTGAATTTGGTGTCTCTGTTTGCGTATCGGGGGGGGCGGTCTCATTTGGCGTCTCTCTGTTGGAGTATACGAGCGTCTGTCGATTTGGCATCTCTGCCTGCTAATACTGAGGGGGGCTATCTGATTGGTGGCTCTCTGCCTGAGTATACGGGGCTGGTCTTATTTAGAGTCTCTGTCTGTGTATACGGGCGCCATGTATACGTGAGGAGGGTCTGTTCCTGATCTGGGGTCTCGGTCTGTATTATATATGGGGGTGGGGGGGTGCGTCTGGGGTTTCTTTCTTCTGCCTGTGTATAAACGGGGGTTGTTCTGTCCAGTCTTGGGTCTCTGCCAGTGCTTTGCTTTGGGATGTGGGAGGATGCCGCGGCCATGCTAGTGGGGGGGGGAGGAGTAAGCTTGATCATTAACATTTACGAATTCTGCTTGTGTTGAGAGTATATGTTTGCGTCCTCCTCATTTTTTCTACGATGTTATGAGGCGCAGAACTTTAGGTGGCGATTTTCCTCATTGTTCATGAAATCACAAACTCATCATTTTAGGGAACAACTCATTTTTCAAGTACTTAAAAGCCTAAATAAATAGTAAAACCCATAAATTACCCACTGTAGATACTTCAATCACAAAACCCTCCCCAACATATTAAAACAACTTCTATTAATCTATTACCCTTTAAGAAGTGTTTCACATGGGTTTAAACCATATGGATCTGCGATTAGGAAACTTTGAATTTTTGGGGAAAATCATTCATTGTAGGGTCCAAAGTGACAGTTTCATAATAATTTAACATAATGAAACGCTCTGCATGTTTGTTCCCCAATTTCTCCCAAATTGTACTGATACCCCATTGTTGTGGTAAACTGCTGGTATGGGTGCACGGCTGGGTATAGAATGAAAACACGCTATTCAGATGTATTGTGCACAATTATATGCCTATAAATTTTTTATTATTTTGGTAATGCAAATATATGAGGCTTATTATTTGCGGGAATGAGATACAATTTACTAGATATTCCATTTTGGGAGTCTAAAGCTTACCTCATGAATTTTATTAAACTATTTCAAAATGGGGGACACAAACAAATCATTACTATTTATTTTGGTATTTTTTGCACTTTTTTTCCCTTGCTCACCATAAAACTTAAAACAATATAAATATCTTTATTCTCTGGTTCACTACTCAATTTCAGTGATACCTCTTATAATCTTTTTTTTCTATTCTTTTCTAGATCTTTGCCTCATTTTACCCTGAGGTCAAAGCACATTGGAGAAATCACAACTGTCTGGGCCATAACTTCACAAGTTTTTTCTGTTGTCAATCTGGTTGCGGGGCTTTTTTTTTGGCGAAAAAGTTTTCTTTTCAAATCGTGTCCATCATATTAAGGAACTTTACTAACTTACTTTGTTGAGCACTTGCTTGAATTGATGTGTTTGCTGAAAATTGTATAATACGGAAGTTTTTTTTTTTTTTCGTGTTTTTTTTTTTTTTTTTTTACGTTGTTCCCGAGCGGGTTCATATTGATTTAATTCATTGTAACAATTATACGGACTCAGTGAGACCAACTATGTACTTTTCGTTTTTTTTAGAGACTTTATTGCATTTTATGTTTAACTATAGGAAATTATTGGAACTTTGTTTTTTTATTATTTCATTATTATTATAAAATGATTTAAAACTTTTTTTTTTTCACAGAAGCGTCTCCGAAAGTACCCTTAAATGATCGCCCTAAAAAGTCGATAGGGCTTTCTTAAGGTTAAACATTTCTTACAAAGTGTGTTTTGGTTTTTTTTTTAGAACTTGATTTATTTCATGGTACCTACTGGAAATACGCCGATACACTCTCCAATTCCAACCACTGGGGCTAGCATTGGTCTGGGATTTTACAAAACCATGGCCTCTTCCACCTAGTAGGCAAAACGGCTGCTGCGTTATTTTCTGTCTGGTATGAAAAATTGTTGAACGCAAGTCGTTCTTTTTTTTTTAATCGCCTGCAATCCTCCCCAATTTCATAACGGCTTACGACTCAATTAAGCACCAGCAGTCTGAAACATTACTGAGGTGGCTTTCAGCTTTCCAGCCCAATCCTACCAGTCTGCAGCCAACCGAATGCTTGACAATCTATCGAAGTCTGGTACTGGATTGTACGATGGCTTCATTTCAACTGTTACCCGGGTAGCAGTGGGTCAAGGGAGCATTAAGCAAACACGCTTTGAGGGCACTAGGGGTAGATTATAACATGTTGTGCTAAGGCATTTAACATGACCCTTTCCAACAATTTTGTTTTTTTTTTTTTTAACCCTTCTGGCCACGTTTGCGGGGGCATCAACTCCCCAGCTGGCCTACTGTATTTCTATAGTCTCTTCGGTTATACTTTGCCCAAACTGGTCTGTCAAAATCTAAGATTCCTCTCATGGGGCATGTATCATCAACACTGCGCTAAGTGTACCACATACGATTCCTACCCCTTCCCCCAAGGCTCCAGCCTCCTGATAAATCGCTTGCGTTTGCAGCACTGCACTGGGGCCTTCTTTCACAGGTCGATCTGCCCTGCCGGCCCACATTGCCACTTTCCCACTGCGTAGAGAGCTATGAGGTCCGCATTTTGTGACTAATCCCTCTGCTGTACGCTCCTGAAATGCAGCCATATTTTATAAATAACTCTTCTTTTTATTTGTTCTCTTCTTCTTTTTTGGGAGATTTAATGCACATTCAAAAAAAAAAAACTATGAATTTTCCTAAATGATGTGTAAACGTGGAATACTGTACCTAACATTTATATATTTTATATACTACTGAAATTATTTATAAATGTTATACAATCAAATTGTCAATGTTGAACTTGTTACCAAACTGTAAATGTTTTTATGTTTAATCAATTTTATTGGCAAAGTTGCCAGATCACAAATACAGCCAACAATAGAATTGTTTTTGAATAAACATATAACATACAGTATAAGTATGCGCAAGATCTTAGCTATCGCTTACATTCAACAAAGGCCCGGTGAAATGAGATAGCTTTCTTTCGGGGCAGAGTAGAGGATAAAACTTAAAAATATTTCCGTTGAATATCATATATCCTTGGCATGCCCCACAAAGGGATGGGGTCCTTAAGTGTGTCACTTGTGGTCAGGGAAGTGGATGAGATTAGAGTTCGTCCAACTATTTAGTTGAGAGCGGTCCAAAGGCTGTGACCCTCAAGTTGGTTCAAAGAAAGTTTCAAGACTTGGAGCCCTAAAGGCTCACAGTAGACCACACCGCAGAAAACCGCCCTGATCCTCCCCCTTTTTTTTGGTGTCATTACTGTCAAGTCCTCCATACACACGAGGTGGGCTTTCCTGGGCCCATATCGGCAATGGAAGGGCATGCAGTGAGCGGTATAAACTGCCCCAGCACATCAAACAAAACGCAAGATATCTCTTTTTTGATTTACTTATTTGGGCCTGAAATTCATCCTGCTACATCGCCAGGCAGGCAAGTCATCTGTTTACCCGAAATCCGTTGATATTGTCAAAACCACTTGTTCCAAAAGGCTTGAGTGCATCTCCAGCTTCGCCCCTGTTGTTTCCCATCCCACCACCGCCCCAGTCATCCAGACAGAGAAGGCAAATTCAACACTGTCGGCACCCTTGTACGATTTTGGATAACGATTTTTTAGAGCCTTTTTTTTGGCTGAGCAGGCAGATTAACATCTTATTGTAAAAGGAAAGATTGTCCATTCCCCCTGCGTCAAGGGGCACCAACTCCCATTACCAGCTCCTTAAAAACGGGAGTTCTGAGGTCTTAGAGTCCTCTGTCAGAAAGTTTGATTTGGGATCTAGCATCAAACGGGCAAGTCAAACGAAACACCCCTCGACACAGTTAGGGAATCTTCAAAGTAGCTTTGCTTCAACTGCCCCCACTAGAAGGACGGTATTGAGAGTACTCAAACGCAGGAACTGTTGTTACGACCCTGGCCGTGGATTAAAATACCCTGAATATGCAGGGGTCTTCGAGGATTCCCACCCGGAAGACAACCTAGTCCAATCCCGGGTTGCGGAATATTGTGTGAGTGGACTAGTTCACGGCCAGCGACTTCTTAAAATTGGGCAATCTCCCACAAGGATAGAGCGTAAACTGTAAGTTTTTAACGTTACTGGAATTCTATTGCTGCTTATTTCTTTCATATACTGGAATCTACAAAATTGTTACATGTAAATTCTGACCATGTATAATTATTTTGTTTATATGGGGCTGAGGGGGGCAAGGGCCTTATACTCACTTCATTCTGGTTCCCCGTGGCCACCCACCTGTCCGCTAGCTTGATTAATTGTTTTATCTCAAATTAACTATATGTTACATCTTGTCCTTTTTTGAACCAGCAGGACCTTCTCCTAGGCATCTATATTTTTCATAAATCCTAATAAAGTTACAGAACATAATGTGAACCCATACGCATATTTCGTTTCTCCTCTGACTGGCTATAATATATGACGCAAAAGCACCTCTTGGAATGCTTACAATTCCAAATCTAGCCCAGATTATAGATAGAACGTCCCTGAAAACCCATACAGGCCTATCCTAGAGCCCTAGGTACCATTCTCATCCTGTAATAAACGAGGCTAGAAAAGACCGTCCCTTTGTTGAGCATATCATATGTTTGTCCCCATTTTTAATTCCAAGTGGAAGTTGAATTTTTTTTTTTAACAACCTTATGTTCATCCCAAGATCAGCCCTTAACCATCCTGGCAAGCATGTTTTCAGTCTTGATGCCGGATCAGAGAGGGCGCCGACTTGCTCTTCCCTCGGTACTGTGTATGAGAGAAAAAGACAGAAGCTAAATGATTGTTTTTTTCTTCTTTGGCACCGGTGCTCTGCATCGCCTACATGGTGCACTAGCATGAGGCTGTCCGGTTGCATTCCTTGAGGACTAAAGCCCCTAGCCGTAAATATGCATGACACACCCTACGCACTCGAATCGTCTAGCACTGTACTGTGAGCCAATGCCGTTCCGCTCTGCAACCCTGGGAGGCCAAACCAGCATCGGGAGTTGTGTGATGTCAGCGTTATCTACTGCTGACAAGCCGAGTAACACCCGGGGGCAGAGTATTACTCTTCTCAATCCGCGTGCCCCCGCAGCCTTTCAGGGTTTCAGCAGTTTGCTATGGCCATTGGTGTCTGTGCCAAGACCCCGGGCTGACCATAGTAAATACCTGCAGGTCCGTTACATATCGTACTTTCAGGCACATGTCATCCTATGGCATCAGATTGCTTGTTCTTCTTGTCCCCATGGTGGAACAAAAAAAAAGTGAAAATGGAAAGTTTTACATAAAATTAAACAAATAAATATTCATAAAGCATTGTTACATTTTACACTTGCATATACAATAAAAATTGAATATCACATAAAACCCCCACATATGAGTAGGCCTACATCTCGTAATGACCCGTACAATAAAACCCTTACATACTACTCGCACAAATGACGCCTTTGTAAATAAAAATTGATTTTAACCCAACCAAATTCTGATTTTTACCAATAATTGTTCCACATAAACTGGTAATCAAAAAGTATTTAAAAAACTCATTAATACACAATAGTATATTGTAAAAGCAGCCACATGTTCCCAAAACATTGAGGCAAAATTCTAGAATTTTGTTTTCCCTAATAAGGTTTTTTAGTGTACAATAATTAGTGAAACGTAAGTAATTTGGCGTCGCAGTAATCAAACTGACAGTGTAATAAATCTAAATCTAATTTACTTGCGTATAAATGGTGGACACCCCAAAAAAACCCAATCAATTACAGCTTTGAGTTTATTCTACATCTACCTTTCCCTCACAAAAAAAGTTAATACATTTTTAGTTAGCGATAGGGGCATACCACCCCAAAATAAAAAGCCCTTTGCCCAATATTTTATAGTGCAAAAGTGTGGAATGAACCTAACAAAAACCCACAAACTTCTATCTCTATGCATGGGTCCTCCTTCCCCTTCCTGGGCCTCGCTTGCAGTCCCTAACAACAAGTAACAATAAAACCAAACACGTGGGTGTTTTACTACTCAGGATAATCTTTTCTTACATTTAAATTTATTGCTAAATGAATGTATTAAACCGACAACATTGGACATTCCTAAATTTTCACCTCCATTTTGATTAATTAATATGAATGATCTGAGGGGTAACGGGAACCTGTCACCAGGGACCTCAACTTTTCACTAGGCCAAGATTTTAACAGCCCATGACACCAGTATGTTCAAATATTCCTTTCTGCCTTTTCTAAAGCTTTGCTTACAAATATAATTGTGTGTTTTAGTAACTTACCTTCTCTCTGACAAATTCCCTGGGGTAGTCACAGGGCTGGACTTTGGTTGGATGATGCCTTTCAAAAACACATGTGGCTTGGCTGTGTGTAACCCACCACCCCCGCTCCTCAGAGCTTGGCCCCACCTTTGTGCTCTGCCTTTCTTGCTCCACCCTCCTGCTTCTTCTCAGAGGTCACTGTCTGGTCACCTGACTCATGGGGGAGGACAAGCTGTATCATGAGCACAAACATGGAGCACCTGCACTCAGACAATCACATGTTGTTTTTTATTTGAAATGCATCCAAACCACGTCCAGCTCTGTGACTACCCCAGGATTTGGTAAGGATTCCAAGAGTAAGTTATAATACACACCATTACAACCACCGGACTCACCGGCCATTTATTAGGTACACCTGTCCAACTGCTTGTTAACACTTAATTTCTAATCATCCAATCACATGTCGTCAACTCATGTCATTTAGAGGCATGTAGACATGGTCCAAGACACTCTTCCGCGTTCAACCTAGCTCATAGGGAATAAAGGTGATTTGAGGGCCTTTGGAACGTGGCATGGTTTTTGGTGCCAGAATGCTGGTCTAATATTCAGAGAAACTGAGCTGAGTCGGGTAGGCGGCATTTTTCACGCACCAACCATGACGTCTAAGAAGTTTCAGAGAATGGTCCGAAGGCAGAAAAGAAGAAAAACAACAGGTCTAAGAAAATAGGGGAGGGGGGGAACGAGAAAGAGAGGAAAAGAAACGCAGATAAGGAAGCTAGAAAAGCGGAGAAAAGCATGAGTGGGCGTGGAGGGCATTTAAGTCGGGGCTGGCTGTCTATATCAGGAGTATGGTCAATGCACTATGCCTCTCGCTGGATGAGTTACTTTAGAAATTGTCTCCAGATTGGTGTGATGCTACAAAGAGGAGCTGGAGTAGAGGATGAATGGGGCAGAGCGAGAGAGGACTGGTTTCTACTTATAGAAATAATCCCACATTTTAACTCCGAAAAAGTATTTACTTCAAAAATCTTTCCATCCACCCCACCCCCTTTGTCCAACCCTTTCCTACAACCAATCTGAGCATCTCGTAACTCAACATTTGGGGGCATTTATTATGGTTATTTAAATGATTAATGCTCTCCGTCATTCTGCCTTCCCAGGTCAGAGGGGAACTTTCCTGGAATTTCAAGAGGCGGTAATAAAGCATTTGCATTTTGGAGACCAGCAGGGGGGGAGCGTCAGTACTTTTGGAGCGAGGCCACGCGTATTGTACCAGAGCAGCACTTTCCAGGAGAAGTTCCTCAAATTGCCAAGAAGGAAAGGACATAAGAAAGGTGCAGGGTGTGCTCCAAAAGGGGTATAAGGAGGCAAACCATTTAGCAGTGTGACACTTGCCCCGATAAATCTGGACTATGCATAAAGGAATGTTTTAGGATATATCACACCTCCCCAGATATATAATTTTTTAAAAATTTACTGCATGATTAACTCCGATGTACTCTTCACAGCTTATACATAATTCAGCCTGCTGCACCTTCCCTTCTGAGCCCAGCCTGTCAATAATTGGCACACATGGAGTAGTGCCATACTTGGGACAACCTGCAGAATGATTTTTGGGGTGTTAGTCTAAAGTGACATGAGTCGGGTAATGGCATTTTTGAGAAATAAATAAAATTTTTAATTTGCACCATTCACTTTGCATTACATTTTGGAGGTGAAAAGGATCACTATAGCTCAAGATAAATTCTTTAAGGAGTCTAGTTTTCAAAATGTTGTAATCTTTGTGGATTTTCTATTGTACTGGTACTTAAAGGGCTCTGCAAGTACGTTGTGGCAACTGAAAATATTTCTAGCCAAATCGACCCGCCAAAAACCCAATAGCACTAATTCCCTTCTGCACATTGCTGCCGCTCACAGCCACCATGTTCACCCCTGCTGCTGCAGATGTCACACAGCTGCCTTTCCCAGTGACTCCCCCACACTCCCTGATCAGCATACCCCCCACAGCCACCTTCTTCACCCCCCCACACACACCCTAGCTGCAATCTTGACCCCACCAGACACACAGATACATCCTATCATTTTCAGTATGAAATGCCTAGAATGTATGGGCTTCTGGTAGGTCCTCCTTTCTGCCCATACACTCGGGCTCCTGGTAGACCCCCCCCCCCTTTTGCCTGTGAGTCCTAGCATTTTTACTGTAGTGTATTCTAGACTTAGGAATGTATAATCTGTAAGGGCTCCCAGAAGGTTTTGATGGTAGTAAATGTATATATTTATGGTTGGTGTATATATTTACGTCCCTTCGGGACATAGCCAGTTTGTACCTTAAGGCTCAGCCCTCTGACTTGCGTTGTTTTATATGGTTATAACTTTTGAACACTTTCACTTATCAAACTTCATTTGATACTTCATTTTAGTGTTAAAATTAGAGATCATCCTATCTTCGTAGACGGAGGGGGCTGTCTGATTCAGCATGTGCCTGCATATTGGGGGGGCTGTCTGATTTGGTGTCTCTGCCTGGGTATACGGAGGGGGGCGGTCTGATTTGGCATCTCTGCCTGCATATATACGGGGGGCGGCTGTCTGATTTGGCGTCTCTGCCTGTGTATACTGAGGGGGGCTGTCTGATTTGGTGTCTCTGTTTGCGTATACGGGGGGGGCTGTCTCATTTGGCGTCTCTGTTTGAGTATACGAGCGGCTGTCGGATTTGGCATCTCTGCCTGCATATACTGAGGGGGGCTATCTGATTTGGGCTCTCTGCCTGAGTATACGGGGGGCTGTCTGATTTAGAGTCTCTGTCTGTGTATACGGGGCCTATGTATACGTGAGGAGGGTCTGTCTGATCTGGGGTCTCGGTCTGTATATATATGGGGGTGGGGGGGTGCGTCTGGGGTTTCTTTCTTCTGCCTGTGTATAAACGGGGGGTGTTCTGTCCAGTCTGGGGTCTCTGCCAGTGCTTTGCTTTGGGATGTGGGAGGATGCCGCGGCCATGCTAGTGGGGGGGGGAGGAGTAAGCTTGATCATTAACATTTACGAATTCTGCTTGTGTTGAGAGTATATGTTTGCGTCCTCCTCATTTTTTCTACGATGTTATGAGGCGCAGAACTTTAGGTGGCGATTTTCCTCATTGTTCATGAAATCACAAACTCATCATTTTAGGGAACAACTCAGTTTTCAAGTGACTTTAAAAGGCCTAAATAATAGTAAAACCCCATAAATTACCCCACTATAGATACTTCAACCCTCAACATATGTAAAACAACTTCTATTAAGTCTATTAACCCTTTAAGTGTTTCACATGGGTTAAAACCATATGGATCTGCGATTTAGGAACTTTAGAATTTTTGGGGAAAATACATTCATTTAGGCCAAAAGTGACAGTTTCATAATAAGTTAAATAATGAAACGCTCTGCATGTTTGTTCCCCAATTTCTCCCAAGTGTACTGATACCCCATATGTGGTGGTAAACTGCTGTATGGGTGCACGGCTGGGTATAGAATGAAAACAGCGCTATTCAGATTTGTATTGTCACAATGTATAGGCTATAAATTTTTATTATTTTGGTAATGCAAATATATGAGGCTTATTATTTGCGGGATGAGATACAATGTATAGATAATTCATTTTGGGAGTCTAAAGCTTACTCATGAGATTTTATTAACTATTTCAAGGGGGGACACAAACAAAATCATTAATATTTATTTTGTATTTTTAGCACTTTTTTCCCTTGCTCACCATAACGTAAAACTAATATAATATCTTTATTCTCTGGTTCACTACAATTTCAGTGATACCTCATTTATATCGTTTTTCTATATCTATTCTAGATCTTTGCTCAATTTTACTGAGCAAAAGCAACATTGGAGAAAATCACAACTTTTCAGGGCCATAACTTCAGTATTTTTCTGTTGTCAGATCTGGTTGAGGGCTTTTTTTTTGCGAAAAGAGTCGTTCTTTTCAATCGCATCATATTAAGGAACTGTACTTTTTTGATCACTTTCTAGAAGTGATGGTGTTTGCTGAAAAATTGTATATTACCGGAAGTTTTTCGTGTTTTTTTTTTTTTTACGTTGTTCACCGAGCGGGTTCAATATTGATTTAGATTCATTGTACAGATTAATACGGACGCAGTGATACCAAATATGTACTTTTCTGTGTTTTTTATACTTTATTTGCATTTTATGTGTAACTAGAGAAATGATGGGACTTTTGTTTTATTTATTTCATTATTATTATAAAATGATTTAAACTTTTTTTTTCAGCGTCAGAAGAAGTACCCTTAATGATCGCCCTAAAAAAGTCGATAGGGCTGTCATTAAGGGTTAAACATTTCTTACAAAGTGTGTTTTGGTTTTTTTTTAAACTTGATTTATTTCATGGTACCTACTGGAAATACCCAGATACACTCCAATTCCAAAACACAAATAAATCAAGTTCTAAAAAAAAAACCAAAACACACTTTGTAAGAAATGTTTAACCTTAAGAAAGCCCTATCGACTTTTTAGGGCGATCATTTAAGGGTACTTTCGGAGACGCTTCTGTGAAAAAAAAAAAGTTTTAAATCATTTTATAATAATAATGAAATAATAAAAAAACAAAGTTCCAATAATTTCCTATAGTTAAACATAAAATGCAATAAAGTCTCTAAAAAA
The DNA here is from genome assembly GCA_019512145.1 of Engystomops pustulosus. Classification (NCBI taxonomy): domain Eukaryota; kingdom Metazoa; phylum Chordata; class Amphibia; order Anura; family Leptodactylidae; genus Engystomops; species Engystomops pustulosus. Next base: position 54,505,692 of record CM033649.1, read on the forward strand.
AACGAAAAGTACATAGTTGGTCTCACTGAGTCCGTATAATTGTTACAATGAATTAAATCAATATGAACCCGCTCGGGAACAACGTAAAAAAAAAAAAAAAAAAACACGAAAAAAAAAAAAAACTTCCGTATTATACAATTTTCAGCAAACACATCAATTCAAGCAAGTGCTCAACAAAGTAAGTTAGTAAAGTTCCTTAATATGATGGACACGATTTGAAAAGAAAACTTTTTCGCCAAAAAAAAAGCCCCGCAACCAGATTGACAACAGAAAAAACTTGTGAAGTTATGGCCCAGACAGTTGTGATTTCTCCAATGTGCTTTGACCTCAGGGTAAAATGAGGCAAAGATCTAGAAAAGAATAGAAAAAAAAGATTATAAGAGGTATCACTGAAATTGAGTAGTGAACCAGAGAATAAAGATATTTATATTGTTTTAAGTTTTATGGTGAGCAAGGGAAAAAAAGTGCAAAAAATACCAAAATAAATAGTAATGATTTGTTTGTGTCCCCCATTTTGAAATAGTTTAATAAAATTCATGAGGTAAGCTTTAGACTCCCAAAATGGAATATCTAGTAAATTGTATCTCATTCCCGCAAATAATAAGCCTCATATATTTGCATTACCAAAATAATAAAAAATTTATAGGCATATAATTGTGCACAATACATCTGAATAGCGTGTTTTCATTCTATACCCAGCCGTGCACCCATACCAGCAGTTTACCACAACAATGGGGTATCAGTACAATTTGGGAGAAATTGGGGAACAAACATGCAGAGCGTTTCATTATGTTAAATTATTATGAAACTGTCACTTTGGACCCTACAATGAATGATTTTCCCCAAAAATTCAAAGTTTCCTAATCGCAGATCCATATGGTTTAAACCCATGTGAAACACTTCTTAAAGGGTAATAGATTAATAGAAGTTGTTTTAATATGTTGGGGAGGGTTTTGTGATTGAAGTATCTACAGTGGGTAATTTATGGGTTTTACTATTTATTTAGGCTTTTAAGTACTTGAAAAATGAGTTGTTCCCTAAAATGATGAGTTTGTGATTTCATGAACAATGAGGAAAATCGCCACCTAAAGTTCTGCGCCTCATAACATCGTAGAAAAAATGAGGAGGACGCAAACATATACTCTCAACACAAGCAGAATTCGTAAATGTTAATGATCAAGCTTACTCCTCCCCCCCCCACTAGCATGGCCGCGGCATCCTCCCACATCCCAAAGCAAAGCACTGGCAGAGACCCAAGACTGGACAGAACAACCCCCGTTTATACACAGGCAGAAGAAAGAAACCCCAGACGCACCCCCCCACCCCCATATATAATACAGACCGAGACCCCAGATCAGGAACAGACCCTCCTCACGTATACATGGCGCCCGTATACACAGACAGAGACTCTAAATAAGACCAGCCCCGTATACTCAGGCAGAGAGCCACCAATCAGATAGCCCCCCTCAGTATTAGCAGGCAGAGATGCCAAATCGACAGACGCTCGTATACTCCAACAGAGAGACGCCAAATGAGACCGCCCCCCCCGATACGCAAACAGAGACACCAAATTCAGACAGCCCCCCCACAGTATTCCACAGGCAGAGACGCCCAAATCCGACAGCCGCCCCCCGTTATTATATCAGGCAGAGATGCCAAAATCAGGACCCGCCCCCCCCTCCGTATACCCAGGGCAGAGACACCAATCAGACAGCCCCCCAATATGCAGGCACCACCTGTGAATCAGGACAGGCACCTCCGTTAACCGAAGATAGGATGATCTCTAATTTTAACCACTAAAATGAAGTATTCAATGAGTTGATAAGTGAAGTGTTCAAAGTTATAACCATATAAAACCAACGCAGTTCAGAGGGCTGAGACTTAGGTACAAACGGGCTATGTCCGAAAGGGACGTAAAATATATAACCAACATAAATATTACATTTACACCATCAAACCTTCTGGGAGCCATTCAGATTATACATTCCGAAGTCTAGAATACACTACAGTAAAAATGCTAGGGACTCACAGGCAAAAAGGTGGGGGGGGTTTACCAGGAGCCGAGTGTATGGGGCAGGAAAAGGAGGACATACAGAAGCCCATACATTTATAGGCATTTCATACTGAAATTGTTCGCGAGTTGTATCTGTATGTGTTGGTGGGGTCAAGATGCACTAATAGGTGTGGGTGGGGAGGGTGAAAAGGTGGCTGTGGGGGGTATGCTGATCAGGGAGCGTGGGGAGTCACTGGGAAATGCAGCTGTGGACAATGCAGAGCAGGGTGAACATGGATGGTGTGAGCGGCGCAAGAAATGTGCAGAAGGGAATTAGTGCTATTGGGTTTTTGGAGTGGGTCGATTTGGCTAGAAATATTTCAGTGCAACAACGGACTTGCAGAGCCCTTTAAGACCAAGTAATTACAATAGAAAATCCACAAAGATACAACATGTTTGAAAACTAGACTTTTCCCCCCTTAAGAATTTATCTTGCGCTATAGTGATCCTTTTCACCTCCAAAATGTAATGCAAAGTGAATGGTGCAATTAAAAATTTTATTTATTTCTAAAAAATGCCATTACCAGGATCATGTCACTTAGCTACAACACCCCAAAAAATAATTCTGCAGGTTGTCCCAAAGTATTGGCAATACGCCATGTGTGCCAATTCATGACAGGCTGGGCTCAGAAGGGAAGCGTGCAAGGCAGGTGATGGACTCTGAATTAGTAAGCTGTGAAGAAACGTTACATTGTCGGAGTTAATCATGCAAGTAAATTTTTTTTTTAAAAATTATATATCTGGGGAGGATGTGATATATCTAAAAAACATTCCTTCTGCATAGTCCAGATTTATCGGGGCAAGTGTCACCGCTAAATGGTTTGCCTCCCTTATTACCCTTTTGGCGCACACCCTGCACCTTCTTATGTCCTTTGTCCTTCTGGCCCAATTTGAGGAACTTCTATGGAAAAGTGGCTGCTATGGTACCAATACGGTGGCCTCGCTCCAAAAGTACTGACGCTACCCCGGTGGTCTCCAAAATGCAAATGACTTTTATTACGCCTTTGATGAATCAAGGAAAGTTCCCCTCTGACCTGTTATCAATGTAACAAACTATGCTTAATAGTGGACTAGAGATGAGCTGAGCACTAAAATGCTCGGGTGCTAATATCGAGACAAACTTTTTTCACGATGGGCATCAGTGATCGCTCGAATAACGAGCCCCATGAAGTCAATGGAGACTAGAGGCTTTCTCAAGGGGACAAGGGTATGCAACAGGGAAGCTGGCCAAAACACTGGCAACCTCAGAAGAACTGATGGAAACACCACGGAAAGGAAAGGAAGCAGCAGGGCAGCATGCATGGATGCCTGAGGCTGCTTAATCGGCAACCATTATGCCACAATTATGGGCACCGCATGGCGACTGACAGAGTGACCCCGAATGAGGCTAGATTAGCACTAAAAACATCCAATAATTGGACCCTGACACTATAGAGACGGCATGCAGAAGGGCAGCGGCCAGAAGCGGCAGGCTAGAGGTGGCATGGCGACATTACCCAAATGGACTCAAACCAATTAAAAAGTTCCGTTGGAAGAGGATAAACGTGTAGCACGTATCAGTATTTTGCCGGTTAAGGCGCGGCAGGGCCGAGAGAACCAAAGGCGGTGGCAGACGCGCTGAAAGATTTCCTATGTGAACCAAAAGGTTGACGGTACTTATTTAGCGATAACAAGAATGTAGGTGGCGCCATAGTGACAAGTTCCATAACACGTATCTGGTTGTGAAACACCTGAAAATTGCTGCATGACAGCTTCGGTTTGATAAGGATGCATGTGCTTGTATTTTCCTATAGAGAGACCAGAGTCTGGGGTAGTTTATAGGACAGTTTGAAAGTGGCGCAGGGAGACATTGGTGGACGTGTGGAGGAGAGTGGAGCGAAATGGAGAGGAAAACAGCAGGGGCATATGATGGAGCCTATGAAGCTGCTAATATTGGGATGGAGCGGGCGGGTACGCTGACCAGGCGACTTTAGCCGTCCAAAGCCCCTGTCTTCGGCTCCTCCCCACCCAAAATGGGCCTGGGTGCCGGAAGCATATTTGAAAAAAATTATTAATTTTCAGAAGCAGGCGGGGTCGGTTTTGAATATTTCATTCTGGATAATGAATAGCATAGCGGTTCTATTTTAAAACGTTTTGTCGGCACATACCATGGTACCTACTGGAAATACCCAGATACACTCCAATTCCAAAACACTGGGGCTAGCATTGGGCTGGGAAAGTTTAAAAACCATGGGCTCTTCCACCTAAGTAGTGGCAAACAGCTGCTGCGTTATTGTGTCTGTCTGGTTATGAAAAATGGTTGAACTGCAAGTCTTTCTTTTTTTTTTTTTAAGCGCCTGCAATCCTCCCCAATTTTCATAACCTGACTGACTCAATTAAGCAACAGCAGTCTGACATTACTGAGGTGGGCTTTTCAGCTTTCCAAGCCCAATAATACCAGTCTGCAGCCAACCGAATGCTTGACAATCTATCGAAAGTCTGGTACTGGATTGTACTTGGCTTCAACTGGTATCCCTGGTAGCAATGGGTCAAGGGGAGCATTAGCAAACACGCTTTGAGGGACATAGGGGGAGATATAACATGTTGTGCTAAGGCATTTAACAGGACCCTTTCCAACAATTTTGTTGTTTTTTTTTTTACCCTTCTGGCCACGTTTGCGGGGGCATCAACTCCCCAGCTGGCCTACTGTATTCACTATAGTCTCTTCAGTTACAGTCTCCACCGTATAACCAGCAATTTCTGGCAGGTTAGACTTGGCCCAAACTGGTCTGACATGGCATCTGGATCTACTACAGGTCGTAGCCCATTTATATATCGGGCCAGCCTGGGGGAAAATTAAGACTGCTGTTCAAAATCTTAAGATTCCTCTCATGGGGGCATGTACATCATACACTGGCGCTAAGTGTACCAACATACGATTACCTACCCCCTTCCCCCAAGGCTCCAGCCTCCTGATAAATCCTGGCGTTTGCAGCACTGCACTGGGGCACTTCTTCACCAGGTCTGATCTGCCGGCCCGACATTGCCACTTCCCAACTGGCGTAGAGAGCTATGAGGTCGCATTGTGACTAAATCACTGCTTGTACGCCTGAAATGCAGCCCATAATTTTATAACTCTTCTTTTTAATTTTTCTTCTTTTTGGGAGATTTAATTGCACATTCCAGATAAAGAAAAAAAAAACTATGAATTTCCCTAAAATGATGTGTAAACTTGGAATACTGTACCTAACAGTTATATATTTTATATACTGAAATTATTTATAAAATGTTTATACAAGTCAAATTGTCAATGTTTAACTTTGTTAACAAACTGTAAAGTTTTATGTTGAATCAATTTTATTGCAAGTTGCAGATCACAAAATACAGCACAACAAATAGAACTTGTTTGAATAAACATATAACATACAGTATAAAGTATGCGCAAATCTTAGCTAATCGCTTACATTCAACAAAGGCCCAGGATGAATGAGATAGCTTCTCGGGCAGAGTAGAGGATAAACTTAAAAATAGTGCCTTGAATATCATATAATCCTTGGCATGCCAACCACAAGGGGATGGGGGTCCTATAAAGTGTAGTCACTGGGGTCAGGGGAATGGTAGGAGATTCAGAGGTTTCCAACTATTTAGTTGAGCGGTCCAAAGGCGGGTGAGCCCATCAAGTGGTTTCAAAGAAAGCTTTAAAGACCTTGGAGTCCCTAAGGCTCACAGGAGACCACACACGCAGAAACCGCCCATGAGCCTCTGGTGTCATTACTGTCAGTTCCTCCATACGAAAGAGGTGGGACATTTCCTGGGCCCATTCGGCAATGGAAGGGCATGCAGTGGAGCGGTATTACTGCCCCAGCCACAATCAAACAAAAGCGCAAGATATCTCTTTTTTGAGTTCTTATTTGGCCTGAAATTGCATCCTGCTACATCCAGGCAGGCAGTCATCTGTTTACCCGAAATCTGTTGATATGTGTCAAACACCTTGTTCCAAAAGGGCTTGAGTGCATCACAGCTTCGTCCCTGTTGGTTCCACAGCGCCAACAGGCATCCAAGACAGAAGGGAAGGCCAAATGCAACACTGTCGGCACCTGGTACGATTTTGATACGATTTTGTAGCCCTTTTTTTGAGCTGAGCAGGCAGATGACATCTTATATGTGAAAAGGAAAGATGTGTCCCAGTCCTCCTGCGTCAAGGGGGCACACAACTCACATTACCAGCTCCTTAAAAACGGGAGGTCTGAGGTCTTAGAGTCCTCTGTCAAGAAAGTGTAGATTTGGGATCTAGCATCAAACGGGGCCAAGTCCAAACGAAACAACCCCTCGAAAGCAGTGAGGGAATCTGCAAAGTACGTTGCGTCAACTGCCCCCACTATGAAGGACTGTAATTGAGAGTACTCAAACCAGGAACTGTTGTTACGACCCTGGTGTGGATTAAAAATACCCATGAAGAGGCAGGGGGGATCTCTGTAGTAAATCGTACATCCATGGGTCTTCGAGGATTCCCCAACCCAGGAAAGACAACCTAGCCAATCCCGGCGGGAATCCAGGGTTGCGGAATATTGGTGTGAGTGGACTGAGTTCACGGGACAGAGACTTCTTAGAAATTGGCAATCTCCACAAGGATAGGGCGTTAAACTGCAAAGTTTTAAAGCGTTGACTTGGAATATCTATTGCTGCTTATTTTCTTTCATATAAGTGGAATCTACAAAAATTGTTACATGTAAATTCTGACCATGTATAATTATTTTGTTTATATGGGGCTGAGGGGGGAAGAGGGCTTATACTCACTTCATCTGGTTCTCCCGTGGCACCACCTGTCTCTATGTTGATTAAAATTGGTTGATCTCAAAATTAACAATATATGTTACATCATTGTCCTTTTTGAACCAGCAGGACCTCCTAGCAGCTTATATTTTCATAAATCCAGAATAAAGTTACAGAACATAATGTGAACCCATACAGCATATTTCTCCTCTGAGCTGGCTAAAATATATGGACTGCAGAAAGCACCTCTTGGAAATGCTTACAATTCCAAATATAAGGCCCAGATTATAGATAGAACCTCCTGAAAACCCATACAGGCCTAGCCTAGAGCTCTAGGTACCATTCTCATCCTGTAATAAAAGAGGCTTAGAAAAGACCTGTCCCTTTGTTGATGCATATCAATATGTTTGTCCCATTTAATTACAAGTGGAAGTTGAATTTTTTTTTTTAACCTTATGTTCATCAAAGATCAGCCATTAACCCTAATCCTGGCAATCATGTGTTCAGTCTTGATTGCCAGGATGCAGAGAGGGAGCAGACTTGCCTCTTCCCTCTGTACTGTGTATGAGAGAAAAAGACAGAAGCTATAAATATTGTTTTTGTCTTCTTTGCACGGGTGCTCTGCATCTGCCTACAGTGGGGCACCTAGCATGAGGCTGTCCGGTTGCTATTTCTGAGGACTAAAGCCCTAGCCGGAAATATGCAATGACACCCTAAGCACTCAGAATCGTACTAGCACTGTACTGAGCCAATGCCGGTTCAGCTCTGCAACTGAGCCAAACCAGCATCGGGAGTTGTGTGATGTCAGCGGTAATCTACTGCTGACAATCCCGAGTAACACCCGGGGGCAGAGTATTACTCCTTCTCAATCGCGTGCCCCCGCAGCGTTTCAGGGGTTGCAGACAGTTGCTATGGCAACATTGGGGTCTGTGCCAAGACCCCAGGGCTGTCCATAGTAAATACCTGCAAGGTCCTGTTACATATCGGACTTTACAGGCACAGTGTCATCCTATGCATCAGATTGCTTGTTCTTGTCCCATGGTGGAACAAAAAAAAAAAGTGAAAAATGAAAGTTTTACATAAAATTAAACAAATACCCAGATTATAGATAGAACCTCCTGAAAACCCATACAGGCCTAGCCTAGAGCTCTAGGTACCATTCTCATCCTGTAATAAAAGAGGCTTAGAAAAGACCTGTCCCTTTGTTGATGCATATCAATATGTTTGTACCATTTAATTACAAGTGGAAGTTGAATTTTTTTTTAACCTTATGTTCATCAAAGATCAGACTAGATCTTCAGGAACTTTGTTTTAATATTTTTGTTGCTTTGCAGCCACAGTAACTACAACAATTGTCTGTGTTTGGGCTGTGCTGGTTCTAGACAGTCCTAACTGCAGCCATTAACCCTAATCCTGGCAATCATGTGTTCAGTCTTGATTGCCAGGATGCAGAGAGGGAGCAGACTTGCCTCTTCCCTCTGTACTGTGTATGAGAGAAAAAGACAAGGTATAAATATTGTTTTTGTCTTCTTTGCACGGGTGCTCTGCATCTGCCTACAGTGGGGCACCTAACATGAGGCTGTCCGGTTGCTATTTCTGAGGACTAAAGCCCTAGCCGGAAATATGCAATGACACCCTAAGTGCTCAGAACCGTACTAGCACTGTACTGAGCCAATACCGGTTCAGCTCTGCAACTGAGCCAAACCAGCATCGGGAGTTGTGTGATGTCAGCGGTAATCTACTGCTGACAATCCCGAGTAACACCCGGGGGCAGAGTATTACTCCTTCTCAATCGCGTGCCCCTGCAGCGTTTCAGGGGTTGCAGACAGTTGCTATGGCAACATTGGGGTCTGTGCCTAGACCCCAGGGCTGTCCATAGTAAATACCTGTAAGGTCCTGTTACATATGGGACTTTACAGGCACAGTGTCATCCTATGCATCAGATTGCTTGTTCTTGTCCCATGGTGGAACAAAAAAAAAAGTGAAAAATGAAAGTTTTACATAAAATTAAACAAATACTCTAGCCTGCCGCTGCTGCCGCTGCCTCTGCATGCCGTCTTCTATAGTGTCAGGGTCAATTATTGGATGTTTTAGGTGCTATCTTGCCTCATTCGGTCACTCTGTCATCGCCATGCTGTTGCCTATAATTTTGGCATAATGGTGCGATTAAGCAGCCTCAGAGGCATCCATGCATGCTGCCCCTGCTGTTTCCTGTCCATTTCCGTGTTGTTTCCATCATTTTCTGAGGTTTCAAGGTGTTTGGCCAAGCTTCCCTGTGCAGACCCTTGGTCCCCTTGAAAAATGCTCGTAGCACTAAAAACATCCAATAATTGGACCCTGACACTATAGAGACGGCATGCAGAAGGGCAGCGGCCAGAAGCGGCAGGCTAGAGGTGGCATGGCGACATTACCCAAATGGACTCAAACCAATTAAAAAGTTCCGTTGGAAGAGGATAAACGTGTAGCACGTATCAGTATTTTGCCGGTTAAGGCGCGGCAGGGCCGAGAGAACCAAAGGCGGTGGCAGACGCGCTGAAAGATTTCCTATGTGAACCAAAAGGTTGACGGTACTTATTTAGCGATAACAAGAATGTAGGTGGCGCCATAGTGACAAGTTCCATAACACGTATCTGGTTGTGAAACACCTGAAAATTGCTGCATGACAGCTTCGGTTTGATAAGGATGCATGTGCTTGTATTTTCCTATAGAGAGACCAGAGTCTGGGGTAGTTTATAGGACAGTTTGAAAGTGGCGCAGGGAGACATTGGTGGACGTGTGGAGGAGAGTGGAGCGAAATGGAGAGGAAAACAGCAGGGGCATATGATGGAGCCTATGAAGCTGCTAATATTGGGATGGAGCGGGCGGGTACGCTGACCAGGCGACTTTAGCCGTCCAAAGCCCCTGTCTTCGGCTCCTCCCCACCCAAAATGGGCCTGGGTGCCGGAAGCATATTTGAAAAAAATTATTAATTTTCAGAAGCAGGCGGGGTCGGTTTTGAATATTTCATTCTGGATAATGAATAGCATAGCGGTTCTATTTTAAAACGTTTTGTCGGCACATACTTCTCCATCATTTGGTTCCTCTTGCCGCCTAACCAGGCAAAATAGATACGTGCGTACACGTTTATCCTACTTCAAACGGAACTTTTTAAAGTGGTTTGAGTCCAGTTTGGGTAATGTCGCCATGCCACCTCTAGCCTGCCGGCTTCTGCCGCTGCCCTCTGCTGCCGTCTCATTAGTGTAAGGGTCCAATTATTGGTAGGTTTTAGTGCTATCTAGCCTCATTCGGGTCACTCTGTCATCGGCCATGTCGTGCCCATAATTTGGCAGAATGTGCGATTAAGCCACGCCTCAAGGCATCCATGCATGTGCCCTGCTGCTTCCTTTCCATTTCCGTGGGTTTCATCATGTCTTCTGAGGTTTCCAGGTGTTTGGCCAGCTTCCCTGTGCACCCCTTGGTCCCTTGAGAAAATGCTCTAGTCTCCATTGACTTAATGGGGCCTGTTATTCGAGGACGAGTCACTGATGCCATCGGTGAAAAAAGTTTGTCTCGAATAATGTAGCACCCGAGCATTTGTAGTGCGTCGCTCATTCTAGTCACTATTAATGATAGTGTTACATTGATCAGACAGTCACAGAGGGGAACTTTCCTTGAATTATCAAAGGGTAAATAACAGCATTTGCATTGGAGACCAGCGGGGAGCGTCAGTACTTTTGGAGCAGAGGCCACCGATTTACCAAGCCAGCACTTTCAGGAGAAGTTCCTCAAATTGCAAGAGGACACAGGCATAAGAACGTGCAGGGTGTGCCAAAAGGGTAATAAGGAGGCAAACCATTTAGCAGTGTGACACTTTCCCCGATAAATCTGGACTAGCAAAAGGAATGTTTAGGATATATCACACCCCCCAGATATATAATTTTAAAAAAAAATTTACTGCATGATAAATCCGATGTAACTTTCTTCACAGCTTACATAATTCAGATCCCTGCCTGCACGCTTCCCTTCTGAGCCCAGCCTGTCATGAATTGGCACACATGGGTAGTGCCAATACTTTGGGACAACCTGCAGAATGATTTTTGGGGTGTTAGTCTAAGTGACATCGATCTGGTAATGGCATTTTTGAGAAATAAATAAATTTTTAATTGCACCATTCCTTTGCATTACATTTGGAGGTGAAAAGGATCACTATAGCTGCAAGATAAATTCTTTAAGGGAAGTCTAGTTTTCAAAATGTTGTATCTTTGTGGATTTTCATTGTAATACTGGTCTTAAAGGGACTTGCAAGTCCGTTGGCAACTGAAAAATTTCTAGCCAATCGACCCTCCAAAAACCCAATAGACACTTATTCCTTTGCCACATTGTCTGACGTCCCGCTCACAGCCACCATGTTCACCCTGCTGCTGCAGATTGTCCCCAGCTGCCATTCCCAGTGACTCCCCACACTCCCTGATCAGCATACCCCCCACAGCCACCTTTCACCCTCCCCACACCACACCCATAGTGCAATCTTGACCCCACAGACACATACAGCTTAATCCTGATCATTTCAGTATGAAATGCCTAGAATGTATGGGCTTCTGTAGTCTCCTTTGCCCATACACTCGGGCTCCTGGAACCCCCCCCCCTTTTGCCTGTGAGTCCCTAGCATTTTCTGTAGTGTATTCTAGACTTGGAATGTATAATCTAAGGGCCTCCCAGAAGGTTTGATGGTAGTAATGTAAATTTATGTTGGTGTATATATTTAGTCCCTTCGGGACATAGCCGTTTGCTACCTTAAGTCTCAGCCCTATGAACTGGCGTTGGTTTTATATGGTTATAATTTGAACACTTCACTTATCAAACTCATTGATACTTCATTTAGTGTTAAAATTAGAGATCATCCTAGTCTTCGTAGACGGAGGGGTGCTCTGTCCTGATTCAGATGTGCTGCATATGGGGGGACTGTCTGATTGGTGTCTCTGCCCTGGCGTATACGGAGGGGCAGCGGGTCCTGATTTGGACTCTGCCTGTATTAACGGGGGGCGGCCTGTCGGATTGGCGTCTCTGCATGTGAATACTTTTTGTTGGGGGGGGCTGGTACTGAATTTGGTGTCTCTGGTTGCGTATACGGGGGGGGGGGCGGTCTCATTTGGCGTCTCTGCTGTTGAGTATACGAGCGGCTGTCGATTTGGCATCTCTGCTGCATAATACTGAGGGGGGCTATCTGATTTGGGGCTCTCTGCCTGAGTATACGGTGGGCTGGATTATTTAGCGTCTCTGTCTGTGTATACGGGGCATGTATACGTGAGGAGGTCTGTATCTGATCTGGGGGTCTCGGGTCTGTATATATATGGGGGGGGGGGTGGTGCTGTCTGGGGTTTTTTTCTGTGTGTTAACGGGGGTGTGTTCTGTCCAGTCGGTTGGGTCTATGCCAGTGCTTTGCTTTGGAGTGGGAGGATGCCGGCGGCCAGCTAGTGGGGGGGGGGGAGTAGCTTGATACATAACATTTACGGAATGTCTGCTTAGTGTTGAGCGTATTGTTTGGCGTCCTTCATTTTTCTACGAATGTTATGAGGCGCAGAACTTTAGGTGACGATTTTCGTCATTTTCATGGAAAATTCACAAAACTCACATATTTAGGGAACAACTCAGTTTTCAAGTACTTAAAAGGCCTAAATAATAGTAAAACCCCATAAATTACCCCACTATAGATTACTTATCAAACCCTCCAACATACTTAAAACAACTTCTATTAATACTATTACCCTTTAAGTGTGTTTCACATGGTTTAAACCATATGGATCTGCGATTTAGGAAACTTTAGAATTTTTGGGGAAAATACATTCATTGTAGGGCCCAAAAGTGACAGTTTCATTTATTTTAAATTAATGACCAACGCTCTGCATGTTTGTTCCCCAATTTCTCCCAAATTGTACTGATACCCCATATGTGTGGTAAACTGCTTGGTATTGGGTGCACGGCTGGGTATCAGAATGAAAACAGCGTATTCAGATTGTATTGTCACAATGTAATGACCTATAACATTTGATTATTTTGGTAATGCAAATATATGAGGCTTATTATTTGCGGGAGAGATACAATGTACTAGTATATTCCATTTTGGGAGTCTAAAGCTTACTCCAGATTTTATTAACTATTTCAACATGGGGGACACAAACAAATCATTATCTTTTATTTTGGTAGTTGCACTTTTTTTCCCTTGCTCACACATAAAACTTAAAACTAATCATAATATACTTATTCTCTGGTTCACTACCAATTTCAGTGATACCTCGTTATATCTATTTCTTTCATCTTTCTAGATCTTTGCCTCATTTTACCTGAGCAAAGCAACATTGGAGAAAATCACAACTTTCGGGCCATAACTTACAAGTATTTTTCTGTTGTCAATCTGTTGACGGCTTTTTTTTTGGCGTAAAAAGTTTTCTTTTCAAATCGGTCCATCATATTAAGGAACTTTCTAACTGTTTTGTTCACTCTGTGAATTGATGGTGTTTGCTGAAAAATTGTATAATACGGAAGTTGTATTGCCTTTTTTTCTTTTTTTTTTTTTTTACGTTGTTCACCGAGCGGGTTCTATATTGATTTAGATTCATTGTAACAGATTATACGGACGCAGTGAACCAAATATGTACTTTTCTGTTTTTATGGACTTTATTGCATTTATGTGTGGTAACTATAGAAATTGATGGAACTTTGGTTTATTATTATTTCATTATTATTATAAAACTGATTTAAACTTTTTTTTTTTCAGTCAGAAGCGTCTCGAAAAGTACCTTAATGAGTCGCCTAAAAAGTAGATAGGGCTTCATTCAAGGGTTTACAACCTTTCTTACAAGGTGTTTTGGTTTCTTTTTTACAGAACTGATTTATTCATGGTACCTACTGGAAATACCACGATACACTCTCCAATTCCAAAACACGGGGCTAGCATTGGGTCTGGGAGTTTAAACAAAAATTGGCCTCTTCCACCTACGTATGGCAAACACGGCTGCTTGCGTTAATTGTTCTGTCTGGTATGAAAAAGGTTGATTGAACGCAAGTCTTCTTTTTTTTTTTTAACGCCTGCAATCTCCCCAATTTCATAACCGATTGACTCAATTAAGCACAGCAGTCTGAAACTTACGGTGGAGGCTATGGCTTTTCAAGCTTTCCAAGCCCAATAACTACCCAGTCTGCAGCCAACCGAATGCTTGACAATCTATCGAAGTCTGTACTGGATTTTTTTGTACTGATGGCTTATTTAACGGGTGTCTACCCGGGTAGCAATGTGGGTCAAGGGGCAGCATTAGCAAACACGACTTTGAGGGCATAGGGGGTAGATTATAAATGTTGTGCTAAGGCCATTTAACGATGACCTTTCCAACAATTTTGTTTTTTTTTTTTTTACCCTTTAGGCCACGTTTGAGGGGGCATCACTCCCCAGCGGCCTAAGTGTATTTGCCATAGTCTCTTCGGTTACTTGCTGCCAGGCATGATCTACTTACAGGTCGTAGCAGATAAGGGCTGGACAATAGATGCGTTCAAATCTTAGATTCCTCTCATGGGGCATGTACTCATCAACACTGCGCCTAAGTGTACCACATACGATTACCTACCCCTTCCCCCAAGGCTCCAGCCTCCTGATAAATCGCTGGCGTTTGCAGCACGCACTGGGGCACTTCTTTCACAGGCTCGATTGACCTGCGGCCCGACATTTCCACTTCCACAACTGGCGTAGAGAGCATGAGGTCGCATTTGTGACTAAATCACTCTTGTACGTCCTGAAATGCAGCCATAATTTATAATAACTCTTCTTTTATAGTCTTTCTTCTTTTTTGGAGATTTAATGCACATTCGAAAGAAAAAAAAAACTATGAATTTTCCTAAATGATGTGTAACTGTGGACATACTGTACTAACATTTATATATTTACAACTACTGAAATCTATTATAAAAAATGTTTATACAATCCAATTGTCAAGTGTTGAACTTGTTAACAAACTGTAAAGTTTTATGTTAATCAATTGATTGCAAGTTGCCAGATCACAAACATACAGCACAACAATAGAACTTGTTTTGACATAACATAAAACTATACAGTATAAGTATGCGCAAATCTTAGAACGCTTACATTCAACAAAGGCCACGGTGAAATGAGATAGCTTTCTTCGGGGAAAGTGAGGCATATAAACTTAAAAATAGTGCTCCGTTGAATATCATATATCCTTGCATGCACCCCAAGAGGGAGGGGTCCTTAAGTAGTCACTGGGGCAGGGAAAGGTGGAGAGTTCAGAGTCGTCCAACTATTTAGTTAGAGCGGTCCAAAGGCGGTGACCCATCAAGTGGTTCAAAGAAAGCCTTTCAAGACCTGGACGTCACTAAGGGCTCACAGGGAGAACCACACCGCAGAAACCGCCCATGACCTCCCCCTTTTTGGTGTCATTACTTGTCAGTCCCACATACACAGAGGTGGAGCTTTCCTGGGCCCATATCGGCATGGAAGGGCCATGCAGTCGAGCGGTATAAACTGCCCCAGCACAATCAAACAAAAGCGCAAGATATCTCTTTTTTGAGTTTACTTATTGGGCCTGAAATTCATCCTGAATCAAGCCAGGCAGGCAAGTCATCTGTTTACCCGAAATCCGTTGATATTGTCAAAAACACTTGTTCCAAAAGGGCTTGAGTGCACCAGCTTCGCCCCTGTTGGTTTCCACACGCCACAGACCATCTCCAGAGACAGAAGCGAAGGCCAAATGCAACACTGTCGGCACGACGTACGATTTGGATAACGATTTTTTAGAGCCCTTTTTTTGAGCTGAAGCTGCGCAGATTACATCTCTATCTG
Source organism: Engystomops pustulosus (assembly GCA_019512145.1). Taxonomy (NCBI): domain Eukaryota; kingdom Metazoa; phylum Chordata; class Amphibia; order Anura; family Leptodactylidae; genus Engystomops; species Engystomops pustulosus. Next base: position 54,521,324 of record CM033649.1, read on the forward strand.
AAAAGGTGAAAGATTGTCCATTCCCCTGCGTCAAGGGGCACACAACTCCCATTCCAGCTCCTTAAAAACGGGAGTTTGAGTCTTAGAGTCCTTGTCAAGAAAGTTTGATTTGGGATCTAGCATCAAAACGGGCAAGTCAAACGAAACAACCCCTGAACAGTGAGGGAATCTGCAAAGTACGTTGCGTCAACTGGCCCCAATAGAAGACGATATTGAGAGTACTCAAACCAGGAAACTGTTGTTACGACCCTGGCCGTGGATTAAAATACCCTGAGATTGCAGGGGTCTTCGAGGATTCCCCACCCGGAAAGGACAACCTAGCCAATCGCGATCGGGTTGCGGCAATATTGTGTGAAGTGGACTAGTCACGGACAGACGACTTCTTAAAATTGGGCAATCGTCCACAAGGCATAGAGCGTTAAACTGTAAAGTTTAAACGTTGACTTGGCAATATCTATGCTGCATTTCCTTTCATATAGCTGGAATCTACCAACAATTGTTAAATGTAAATTACTGACATGTATAATTATTTGTTTATATGGGCTTGAGGGGGGAAGAGGCGCCTTTATACTCATTCATTCTGCGTTCCCCGTCGAGTCCAGCACCACCTGTCCTAGTTGATTAATTGGTGTTATCTCAAATTAACATATGTACATCATTGCCTTTTGAACCAGCAGACCTCTCGTCCAGCATCCTATCCATTTTCATAAATCGTAATAAAGTTACAGAAAAATGTGAACCATACAGCATATTCGTTTCTCCTCTGAAGCGGGCCTATAATATATGACTGCAGAAAGCACCTCTTGGAAATGCTACAATTCCAAATCTAGGCCCAGATTATAGCATAGAACCTCACTGAAAACCCATAAGGCCTAGCCTAGAGCCTCTAGGTTTACCGTTCGTCATCCTGTAATAAAAGCGAGGCTAGAAAAGACCGTCCTTTGGTTGAGCATATCATCATGTTTGTCCATTTTTAATTACCAAGTGGAAGTTGAATTTTTTTTTTACAACTTATGTCATCAAAGATCAGACCTAAGATCTTCGGAACTTGTTTTAATATTTTGTTGCTTTGCACCACATACTACAAACAATTGTCTGTCGTTTTGGCTGTGCTGGTTCTAGACAGTCTAACTGCAGCCTTAACCTAACTGGCATCTGTGTCAGTCTGATTGCAGATGCAGAGAGGGAGCAGACTGCCTCTTCACTCTGTACTGTGTATGAGAGAAAAGACAGAAGTATAAATTGTTTTGTCTTCTTTGCACGGGTGCTTGCATCTGCCTACAGTGGGCACCTAGCATGAGGCTGTCCGGTTGCTATTTCGAGGACTAAGCCCTAGCGGAAATATGCATGACACCCTAAGCACTCAGAATCACTAATAGCACTGTACTGAGCCAATGCCGGTTAGCTCTGCAACTTGGCCACCAACCAGCATCGGGATTTGTGTGATGTCAAGGTAATCTACTGCTGACAATCCCGAGTAACACCCGGGGGCAGAGTATTACTCTTCTCAATCGCGTGCCCCCGCAGCGTTTCAGGGTTGCAGACAGTTGCTATGGCAACATTGGGTCTGTGCCAAGACCCAGGCGTCCATAGTAAATACCTGCAAGGTCTGTTACATATCGGACTTTCAGGCACAGTGTCATCCTATGCTCAGATTGTGTGTTCTTGCCCATGGTGCGACAAAAAAAAAAGTGAAAAATGAAAGTTTTACATAAAATTAAACAAATAAATTATTCATAAAGCATTGTTACATTTTACACTTGCATATACAATAAAAAATTGAATATCACCATAAAAACCCCACATATGTAGTATTGCCACATCCGTAATGACCCGTACAATAAAACCCTTACTATACTCGCACAATGAACGCCTTAAATAAATAATTTAATTTTTAAACACCAAAAATTATGATTTTTACCTATATTGTTCCACATAAAATGTAATAAAAAGTAATTTAAAACTCTATTAATACACAAATAGTATTATTGTAAAGCACCACATGTTCCACAAAAAACATTGAGCAAAAATGATAGATTTTGTTTTCCCTAATGAGGTTTTAGTGTACAATATTAGTAAAACGTAAGTAATTTGGCGTCGCAGTAATCAAACTGACATGTGTAATAAATCTAATTTACTTGAGGTATATGGTGAACACCACAAAAAAACCCAATCAATTACAGCTTTGATGTTATTTCTACATTTCCCTCCACAAAAAAAGTTAATACATTTTTAGCGATAGGGCATAGCCACCCCAAAATAAAAAGCCCTTGCATGGCAACAAATATTTTATAGCGCAAAAAGTGTGTAATGAACCAACAAAAACCCACAAAATTCTATCTCTAATGCATGGTCCTCCTTCCCTTCTGTGCCTCGCTGTGCAGCCCTACAACAAGTAACATAAAACACGTGGGGTGTTTACGTACTCAGGAGAAATCTTTTCTTAACATGTAAATTTTAGGGCTAAATGAATGTATTACCGACAAAATTGGACCATTCTAAATTTCACCTCCATTTTGATTAATTAATATGAAGATCTTGAGGGGTTAAAGGGAACCTGTCACCAGGGACCTCACTTTTCACTTGAGGGGTTAAAGGGAACCTGTCACCAGGGACCTCACTTTTCACTAAAGACAGATTGTAAAAGCCCATGACACCAGCAGTGCAAATATGCCTTTCTGCCTTCTCTAAGCATTTGCATTACAATATAATTGTGTGTTATAACTTACCTTACTCTCTGACAAATTCCTGGGGTAGTCACAGGGGCTGGACTTTGGTTTGGATGCATTTCAAAAAACAACATGTGGCTTGTCTGTGTTACCCACTCCTCAGAGCTTGGCCCCCACCTTTGTGCTCCTGTCTTGCTCCACCTCCTGCTTCTTCTCAGAGGTCACTGTCTGGTCAGCCTGACATCAGTGGGGGAGGGACAAGCTGTACAGGAGCACAAACATGGAGACAACCTGCAGCTCAGACAAGTCACATGTTGTTTTTTTGAAATGCATCCAAACCAAAGTCCAGCCTCTGTGACTACCCCAGGATTTTGTAAGGATGCAAGAGTAAGTTATAACACACAATTACACTCACCGGCCACTTTATTAGGTACACCTGTCCAACTGCTTGTTAACACTTAATTTCTAATCAGCCAATCACATGGCGGCAACTCAGTGCATTTAGGCATGT